>JANHAO010007581.1:0-20037 GCA_026873985.1 Saraca asoca | reverse complement strand
AATTAATTCATTTACGCACTTTGCATGACCTAGCATACATTTCTAAAATGATATGATGCATCATTGATCATACAAATACATCTCAAATGTAAAACGCATAAATATATGTGAAATAGATGTGGGCGCCAAAAGCAAGTGTTTAAGTTTCCGTGCCTTAAAGAAAACTTAAACAATATTAAAAATACATAAGGAATTTTTACATCATATGAAAAATTACACAGGCTACTTCATAAGCCTCCTCGTGCTCCCACCAGCTTTTAGACTTCCTTGGAACTTCATCTTCACTTGAGCCTTTGTATTACAACAAGAATATCAATATTTAGATGAATTCGTACCACAACAATCTCGTTGCTCAGTCCTGCAGCAATCTTATTGCTCAACAAGATGACAATCTTGTTACTGAGCCTCAAAGCAATCTTGCTGCTTGGTGGTCATCATAAAATTTGTCCTTGCTAGCAATCTCGTTGCTCAGTCTCATGACAATCTTGTTGCTCAGTGAAGTAATAATCTTGTTGCTTAGCCTCATAGCAATCTTGTAGTTCAGTGAGATAGTAATCCTATTGCTCAGGCCAGGGATTGTACTCTTTTGCTCCTAGTTTATGGGACATGGCTCACTTTGGATGTATCGACGAGGTAGGCTTCGTGCCATCTCACCCTCGAATGTATCCGTATGATAGCGAGGTGGAAACTCGTTGCTAGTTTGATATCACTCTTGAATTTTGGCCAATCAACTGTAAATAATATTAAATCAATGTAGAGTAGCTCTTTTTTCATGTAGCATTATGCTGGGTATTCCATACAAAGATTTCAAGATTGTCATTGATCTTAAAAAAGTATTATAGGATCAGAATATGGTCATAATGGAGGGTTTTGGCTCTCGATCAACAGTTCGCTAAGTCTGTTGAGCTTGTTGTTAATCCAGTAATCAACCTTTTCTGATGAGGTCTAATATGGCATCTCTTAATGCCCAACATTCTGAGGTAGTGTGTCTAACCTTGTTGTGATAAGCACAGAATCTACTTAGGCCTCTGGACCTGGTGGAAGCTCTAATGGGCTTGGGCTTCCCAAAATCTTCTTTACACCTCTTTATGGCAAAAATCCTATCCTGCATGTCTAACAAGATATTGTAGCTTTCGAAGTAACCTCTAGGTTAGGGTCATGGAGGCTTTGCCTTCTTCCCGAGCTAAGGACTGTGGTCATGACTACGACTCTCATCACTCCTTTTTTTACTCGTGGTGGGACCATTGGTGTCTACCTTCTCTTATTTTCCTTGGTATCAAAGGTTTCCTCCTATCTTAATTGTTTGGCAGCTCATTCATAGAATTTAGTGAGATCTCGAGCCAGGAACTTATAATGGTTTTTGTATAGTTTCTCATCCTTGTGAAGTCCCATTGAGATTGCTATTAAGATGCTTTCCTCGAAAGGATTTTCCATAGAATTGGCTTCATGCCTGAACCTGGTTATGTAATCTTTTAGTGATTCCCCTGCACTGAAAGACGATTGCAAGATGGCAGGGAGGCACGAGCCACCTCTTCAATGCTCGGTATTGGATGATGAATCTTTTTTGGCATTCTTCCTAGCTATTGATGTCGCGAGCCAAGAAGCTTTTGAACCATGCATAAGGGATACCCCACAACATGGCTGGAAAGACACAACACTTAATGAAGGAGTCGACTATTTGAAGATCCATTTGGACATTGAATGTGTCCAGATAGTTGCATAGGTCACTATTTCCATCATATAGTGGGATCATGGGCACTTTAAGCTTTTGTGGAAAGGGTTACATTTCAATCTCCATAGAGAATGATGAGCTTTCCTCGTAGCGAGGTTGATTATTTGGAGAATGTGGGTGCTCCTCCAGCTATTTTAGCCTTCAGATGACTTGTTTCTTTATTGGATCTTGAGCTTCGAACTAGGGGGCAGAACTCTCAACTTGTTGTGGGCCCCCAGACCACTGGTCGCAGTGGTTCTCATGAGTTTCTTTCTGAGCATCTTCGCACAACTGTTGGAGCTGCACTATGATTTCTTCTTGCCTTTGTGCATCCTATGCTTATGCTTATGCCAGCGCTTTAATAGTTTTAGCTAACTCTCTTACCATGTCCTTAAGAGGTGATTGACGGGCTGCCAGTTGAATGGCTAGAGTGCTACAACTCCTAGTGACCCTTCCTCTCATCATTGTAGCTACACAAAAAGGATGATTCAGAAAAAGGATGGGCCTTTCCTCTGGTGTCAAAAATGTTAACGATGGGACTTGATTCGGGGCCAAAACCCAGCCAATGATGATCGATTCTTGAACCCCAAACTATTTCTAAATAGATCGACTGAGAGAAGAAAACAATGGAGGGGAAGGGGAGTAGTGATGGACGGACAATATTTTTAATGTGATTCGGCTAAATCTGGGTGGCACCGGACCTTACGTCCATGGCAAAGTTTCTATTAAATTGAAAAGGAGTTAACAGAGCTTTGGCTAAGTTACTTCAGCCTTTTTTTTTCTTTAACAATGATATTCTATTTATAGAGGAAGAAAGGCTACATGCAATGATTACAAGTTACAATTTTATTACATTAAGAAATAAATGTAAAAGATAAAAGAACTCCTACAATCCAACTACGGCAGGCTGCTTTCTATAGAGTGGGCCCCTCTGGTTGGCTAGAATATAGGCTTGACGTAGGCCTATCTGGAACTCCTTGTTGTGGAGCTTTCAACCTTGGGGGATGCTTGGCTTTCAAGAATTAAGATCCCTAGTGGGTGATTGATGCTGTTCTTCAAGCAACGAGGATGGGCTTGAGGTTGGTTGGGCAAGCTCAATCTTTAGGCAAGCTAGGTCTTGGTGAGCTAGGGCTTGAGGGGGCAATTCACTGAACATGTGAACCAAGACCTTAGGCACTCATCCTCAGTGAACTAGATGTCCTCTAACACGTACTTAGCTTCCACTAAGACTTCGGCCTACTTCTGCAAGACTGATTTTCACCCATAACAACCTAACCAAAAGGTTGTTAAGGTCGAGCATATAGCTAATGGACCACTTGCACCACCACCTTGCAAAATGCAGCCTAAGGGTCCCACCTATAGAAAGAATTTCACATAAGTCAACCAGTAGTCTACAAAAGCCAACTTATACTTTAGACTATCTTCTACATTTATTATTTGATGTAATAAAAATACAAATTATGTAATTTGATTTATAACCTTCTATCCTCTATCAGTAACGGAAAGGAGTTTTCTGAAAGAGAGAGAGGCTAAGAACACTCTACCAAAACTTTATAAAATTGTTTTCATATAAATAAAATGCTACTATGGACGTAGGGATTAGTGCTATCTGATTTTAGCCAAACCACGTTAAACTTCTGCATCTTTCACTCTTCTCCTCTTTCCTCTGGCCATTCTACGCCTTCTTATTGTCTTAACAATCAGATAACAGCTTAGGTCCTAAAGGAAACCCCTCTTGTTGACTAGATTTGGTAGAATCGAAATCTAGTATCAACATTTTGGCATGCCCAGTGGGACTCATCTATTTTTTTTGGTTATTTACTATGTTCTTATTTGATTTTCTTCATAGCTGAAATGGCTAGAGGAAAGGCCATCAAAAAGTCAGATGCTATTAGCACCTAACTTGAGGGCCATACTACGAGTTCTTCTATTGCCAGAGCCACCAATGATTTGCCTTTTGTAACTCACCACCCATCTTGGCAAATGTTTGAAAGTATAGTAAAAGATTTGGATAAAGCAGTAAAAGTGCTAACACAAAAGTAGACTTTGTGCGTTCAATAGTAGGTTAAGATCATAGCATAGCCCCAACAATTTTGTGAGGGAGCCCAAAAGTCAGATAGGCAAGGGTGCTAGGTCACTAGCTCGACTTGCCCCTCTAACCCCCTGGCAAGGTCAAAGGTTTGCCAAGCTCGTGACTCTCAACTGTGGGGCTCGCACTAAGCTAAAAACTCGAATAGGTCCAACCCAGGACAAACGTCAGGTCACTCACTGCATATGTGACTAAGAAAGGAAAAGCAACTAGCAATTGTAAAGTCTACACCCTAATGTGCAAGACCCCATAATGAAGGAAATATTGCAAAGGCTGAAGCAACTAGAGGAACATCCCTGAACTTAGAGTGATCAAGCTCGTTACGATGAGAGCTCACCATTCTCTGTGGAAATTGAGACATATTCTCTTCGATGCAAACTCAAGGTCCCCATAATCTTATAGTACAACAAAGATAGTGACCCATGTGATCACCTAGATGCATTTAATGTTTACATGGATCTCCAAACAACTGACCCTCTGGTTAATTTTAGGGTTTTCTCTGCTACATTAGGAAACCTTCCCTGAGCATGGCTCCAGAGTCTCTTGGCTCAAAGTATTGGCAGCTAGGAAGGGTGCTAGAAGAAGTTTATCAATCAATATCGAGCATTGAAGAAGTAGTTTGTTCCCCTTTGCCAGCTCACGATGATCTTTCAATGCAAGCATGAGTCACTGAAGGACTACATTGCCAGGTTCAAGCTTGAATCTGGCTTAGTAGAGAATCCTTTAGAGGAAACTCTTTTGGCAACGATCTCTGCAGGACTCTGTAAGGATAGAAAGCTATATAAAAACATATACAAATCACCAATAAAGGATCTTACTGAGTTCTATAAGTGAGCTATAAAGCAAATCAGGTGGGAAGAGACCTTTGGCTTAGACAAGTCTGAAACAAACAACTCCAACCAGAGTAGGAAGAGGAGCAATCACGAAAATGAAAATGACAGCTCCAGAAACTGGCTTGTCAAGAAGACTTGTGCTGAGCTACCTGAATGCCTAGGTCATTATGACAGCTATATCATTCTATTAGAGAACCAAGACAAGATCTTCACAATGGAAAGGGCTAGAAAGGACTTCCGAAAGCCCTAACCCATGAAGACTCCTAGCAAATCCAAGAGCAACTAGGGGAGGTTCTATGCTTATCATAAAGAGGTAGGGCATAATACCTCAGAGTGTTGGACACTCAAGCATGCGATAGAAGACCTCATTAAGAGAGGTCGTTTACAAGACTACATAGCATAGCCTTCCAGGCGATGGCCTGAGTAGCCCTAGGGGGTCCTGAGGATGAACTGGCTTCCATAATGAGGATTATTTATTAAACTTTATGATGTAATTTTGAAATTAATAAGAGTGTGTTGGATCTTTTGTACTAAACTTCTGAATAAATTTCCTTGTGAAAATAACACAAGATGAGCTGGCCTTGCCTCGGTCATAAGATCAACTAACTTTTTTATTCGGGCATAAGATTGCCCCGGCCACAAAATTGACCAACTTTCTTATTTGGGCACAAGATCACCCTAGCCATGATATCAACCAACTTTCTTATTTGGACATGACATCGCCTTGACCACGGGATCGATTAACTTTCTTATCCGAGCACAAGATCGCCTCACCCATGAGATCAGTCAACTTTCCTATTTAGCCACAAGATCAGCTCAGCCATGAGATTGGCTAACTTTTTTATTTGGGCATAAGATCACCCCAACTACAAGATCAACTAACATTCTTATTTGGCCACAAGATTAACCCAGCCACAAGATCGGCTAACTTTCTTATTTGGGCATAAGATCGGCCCAATCATAAGATCGACGAACTTTCTTATCTGGGCCCAAAAATTTCCCTTGGCACAAGATTGTCAACTTTATCTGTCATGCAATGCACATTACTGCACTCGCAGCTCTTATGCGACATAAAATTCGTAGCTCACATGCAATTTTCATTGGGCATAATCTGTGTTGCCCGGATTCATTGTTCATCAAAAGTTATGACAGATTGGTTACTCAAATATTTCATTTTATTATAATGTTCAGTTGGAGCTTGTATTATTATAGGTGATATGCCAAATATCCAAACAACAAAGTACAAAGAGACAAAAAGATAAATTCATTCACTAAAAAGCTTCAACAAGGTAAATTTGCATCAAAAAGAGTCAAAATACAAGTTAGGCACATTACGGCTATACATTTTGGAACAAAGATTGGTGGTTTAGAGGAGAGCTACAATTAATAGAAGGGCTAGTGAGTACTCTTGATTTTCAACTCTTTCCCTTGCCACCCTTCTTGGTTTAGAGCTCCCTTCTAGCTCTCTATCTAGTGCAACAGATTCAGGGAAAACAAGCCAAAGCAGTTGGAAAGGTTTAACCCCATGGCATCGGCTGAAAAGGAGACTACCCTAAAAGGCTTCCTATGCAGTAAACCATGCACGTCTCTTTAGGAAAAACTCTCCATCAGAAGAATGGAGGGCTCATTTGAAGCTTCCATTGGATCTTTAAACAAGGGAGGAAGGCTTCCCCCATCTTAAATAGGGGTAGTTTGCTCTCACCGAAGAGTCCAGAAATCAACCCCAACCACTTCCATTAAATGCCTCTGAAGAAAATGAGGCAGACTCATCCATGGTAATGAGACATGTATAGCAGGAGGTATGGCCTGGGTCAGATGAAACTATAGACCAATCCAAGACTTTGACTACATGGTAATTCATGAAGAAAAATCGCGCTAGCAAGTAACAACTCCCAGTCTGCAAAGTGAACTAAGAGTTGCGGGCTGATGTTCTAGATAAAATTCGATATCATGAGATTGACTGGAAAAAGTCCAGTAGAAATTAAAAATCAAGTCCAATGAAAAGGCCTAACTTGCCTAACTGTGAGATCACTACACAGCCAGCTCATTGAATAGCAGCCTCCAACTTGCTAGCAATAAATCTTAGTTCATCATTAGCTTGAGCTTGTGACCTATTCATGTTTGACCTCGCAAGGCAAAAACGGCCCGTAGTGTTTCACCTAGCCAAAAGCTTGCTGAAGTCGAGCATATAGCCAACAGACCACTTGCATACCACCCTACAAAATGCAACCCAAAGGTCCCACCTATAGAAAACATTTCACACAAGTCAACTAGCAATCTATAGAAGCTAACTTGTTGTACTTTAGGCTATCTTGTACATTTATTATTTAATGTAACAAAAATATAAATTATGTAATTACATTTATAATCCTCTCCCCTCTATATATATGGGAAAGGAGTTCACTGAAAGAGAGAGAAGCTGAGAACACTCTACCAAAACTCTGTAAAATTGTTTTCAAATAAATAAAATGCTACGGTAGACATAGGGACTAGTGCCGTTTGATTTTAACCAAAACCACATTAAACTTCTATGTCCTTCGCTCCTTTGCTCCTTCCTCCAGCCATTCTACACCTTCTTACTATCTAAACAACTAGATAACATCTTGGATCCCGAAAGAGCCCCCTTTCATTGGCTGGATTTGGCAGAACTGAAATCCACCATTAACATAAATCATTTTTCATATTTTACAAAAAAAATTGTTTTGTCAATTATTTATCAACCAAATAGCATATTAATTTTTACTTCATACAAAATTGCATTTTCTACAACATTTATTAACAATTAAATGATGCCATAAAAAATATTGACCGTGAAAAAGAAAAACTTAAAACTACATTGTATGACAAGCTATTCAAATTATGGATCCTTTTTTTTGCAACTTGCGCTGGCTTGTGATATTTTACATTCTACTTTTTAGTGAAATAAAAATCCAATAAAAAATTTTTGTGTCAATTGTGATAGAAAATTATTATAATCTAACTAATTGATGATCTTTCTCACTTTCTTTTCATAGTTAATTTTATTTGTTACAAATAAATTGAGTTACTTTACCCAATTATTTCTTAAAAAAAAAAATCAGGAATTATATTTTACATCCTACTCTTTATACGTGTCACACGTATAACAAAATAATGAATTATTTGAAATGAATTTGTACTTTTTGTTCTTAATTTCATTCGTAAGCAAGAATTATTCCTACACAAGACTTGTAGACAATTTTGGTTTTATAAAAAATATACGCAATTAATGACTACATCTTTATAGATAAAACAATAATAGAGCACACAAAATATAAATTTGTTGCTTTCTAACTCATTTGTATACTTTCTATTTTCTAAGAAAGGAGGTTAGAAAAGAGAAACTTGGTCACTTTCATGTCATCAATGTTTTTAAACAGAATACATTGACTCGAAACATATTCTTGTTTTTATTTTATGCTAGCACATGAAATGTTGATACTTATTTCACTTTTTTTTTTTTCTAAATGTGAAGAGAACAGCATGAAACTTACTAAACAGATTTCATTAATTATGTGTTTACTACTTATAGGCAAAAGTAGTTAAGAAAGTTGCACAAAGAAAAGCTTTCAAACTGAGTGTCTGTTTTACTAGTCAGATGAGTAAAAGAGTCACATGATGGTGTAATTGGGAAACTAAGACAGCAGAATTTAGTTAGGTAGTTACAAGTATTGTGACAGTGGCATTTGGAACTCAGTATAAAAGGAAATTCCGATTATAGTGTGTGGAGTTGAGAAATTAATAAAGATATTTGAGAAGAATAGTTCTGTAGACTTCTTGCCGTATTAGTCTGCTGATAATGTTCTGATTAATCAGAATGTCTTTCTTTGCCAAATAATAATTTAAACAAATTATTGATTATCTATGATTATTGACGAGACACGTCATGGACATTTATTATATAAAAATTTTCAGTCTTTTCTATATTATCATATCCATGTATTAATTATGAATTTTGTGCATTTGAGGTGGATTCACAAATTGAATTAATTTTATTTTTTCAAAAAAAATTGATTTCTTAAATTTGAATAATTTAAAAGGATATTTTTTAACTTATTTATAATTTGAATTCAAGAGTATGTAATGTATAAAATGTATAAAACAATTTTAAAAAAAGTATATGAAAAAGTTTCAAGTTATGCTTTGGTTAAGAGTGGACTCAGTGCATGATCTGCATATGAAAATATTATATGATATCATAGATTTTAAAACCAAATAGGGCAGTGGTTCATTGGTTGAATCGGTTTTGAATTTAAAAAATATAAATACTATATATATATATCTATACAGTAATATTATATATTTCTAATAACTTGATTTATGATAGTAATAAAAAAGTAATACAACATAAGTTAATGCCATAAATAAAAAAAGTAAAAAACATAAGTGATACAATAATAATTTATGTTAAAAATAATTAAAAAAACATAAGTTCAATCAATGTGAAATTGTAAAGGTATAGCATCTCAATTGTTTTCAAATTGTAAAAGTTTGTATTTGTTTAAAAACATAAAATTTGGAGTAAACTAGTCCAATCACCGATTTTGACTGGGTTGCATCGATTCTAGATAGTTTACATACATTTTCAGTCTAAAACCCTTAATTGGACTAGTTCACTAGCCAGTTCATTGGTTTGACTAGCTGATCCAATCTAGTTTTCAAAATTACCATAGTTAGAAGTTATGAATAACCACATGATAAAAAACATGGGCATAGTATAATTTAGAAATTAGCATGTATGTGATAAATGATTACTTATAATATTTTTCTAATTGTATATATGTGTGGCTAAGCTTAGCTGGCATCTTAGCTTACAACTTAGCATAGGGTTGAAACATGATATTAGTCAGATATTCTTTAAAAGTCTGACTTTTTCATGTTTTCATATTTTTCACACTTTTCATGTTTTTCATGATTTTTCATAAGTATTATGATTTATTGTGATTTTCAGAATCATGTATAAAATTCATATTCTTTTATAATTTTTATAAGCTTTTCCTAAATTTTACAATTTTTATGTTTTCCATAATCATATAAATATTACATCTCCAATAAATTTTACAAACCTTCATAATTTTACAATCTCCATAATTCTCATGAATATTAAAAATTACAAACCCTCAAAGAATTTAAAATTTTTATTACTATATTTGTCTATTATCATTTCATGAGTTAAATAAATTTTTCAATGTAGTAAGAATTAAGATAGAGTAGATAATTTCCACTAGGGGTAATGATTTAGATTAGATAAGTAGAAATAATAAGGGTAGGTAGTAATGTTGTCAAACCTAGTCTAGCCTTGTCAGTTCAATCAATCGGGTTGGGACCTAGATGCTAAAACAGACCAGTCTCATCCATAGACCTGGCTTGGCTATAAACCCGATTTGACAGGCTCGGACTCGATAAAAACTCAATTAAACCGTTAACCCACTTGGCCTATTTGACCCATTTTTTCTTTGTTTGTTTTCATTAAAGACCTGAATTAAAGTCAACTTTTTCAAGCACAAATCTATATTCCAAAGCCCACATTTTCCCTAAACTAAACTAAAAAGAAATTAATTAAATCTATAAGTTAATCTACTAAAACAAAATAAAAAGAAAGAAAGCAAATAGGACATTTCACAGTCTAAGCTCTACGTTTGGAGCTTTGAGCCTGTATTGCTATCCAACTTGGAGCTAGTGAAGGAGTAGCACAGTGGCACACTGACAATGGTGCAAGGAACAATACCTTGCAATGGTAAGTTTTAATTTTCTTCTTCCTTCATTATTTTGAACCATTTTTTAATCTAGTAATTTATCCTAATACCTCTTACCAAAATCTAAAATGGATGAAGAGCAAATTGCAAAGCAAACAACTCTTGAAAATATATATCTAATTGAGTTAACATTATATTTTGAAATAGTAATAAAGGGAAAATAATGTCCATAAGTTCTAATAGAAGTTGTGCTCTTGATTTACTAAACTGTTAAATTTTAAGTTTTTAACCTTTTGTGCTTGCAAACTTTTGTTTCAATTTAGTTTTTTTCATTTGCATTCTTTAATTTTTCTATCTTCATATGTTGATGGACATTGATTCCTTTGTGAAGTTAATTGAAGTTTCTTATGATTCACATACAAAACTTGAAAATTGAAACTGTTATCATGTATACTTAATTGTGTCTTTGTTTCCCTTTCAAATAGTTTTCTTTTTCTTTTTCAAAAAAGATTTGCATCCATGCTTTTGAGTATTGTCCTTCATTAGTATTGTATTTAAAAGTGTCAAGAGGCATTACCTTTTCTAATTAATAAATAATTTAGATGTTGTTAAAGATGCACCAACACTTTGTAAGATATTTGAAGAGATGGTTGAATTTGTTGGAGCATGTACTGTTATCCATTTGGTTACTAATAATGCTATTAATTATAAAGCTATAGGATGATTGTTGAATGAAGAGTATCTTTCAATTTATCGATTATCTTATGCTGCACATTGATTGAACTTGATTTTAGCAAACATTGGCAAGATGGAACTTGTGAGTAGTCTGACAAAACGTGCATCAATGATAACCAAGTTTACATACAATCATGCATTTTTATTAGTATGGTTAAGGAAAAGAGAAGGATGGATAGAAATCATACATCTAGGGCCTACTTATTTTGCTAAAATTTTCATTGCTTTAAAAAGCATTCATGAACACAAGCATAATCTTAAAACATTAGTGACTAGTAAAACTAACATAGATTCCAAGTACTCCAAAGATAAAAGGGTTAAGGATGCTGTTGTTATCATTTTAAATGAGAAATTTTGTAATGATTGTGCCATTGTGACCCAAATTGTGGTTCCACTCATTCGGGTGTTGAGGATTGTTGATGCAAATGAAAGGGCTTCATTAAGTTATGTATATGATGCCATGTGTAGAGTAAGGAAAGCTATTAAGAATATTTTCATGAACAAAAATTCATTCTATGAGCCTTATACAAGGAGTATCAAATATAGGTGGGATAGGACACTTCGTCAAAAAAGTTCATATTGTCACATATCTACTGAATCTAGCTTTTGCCTATAACAAAAAGAAAATTCTCTATCAAACTAGAGGTACAAGGATTTCTCGAAGTTTTGGAAGCAAGAATTAAGTCATACAAAGTAGGGTTTCTAAAAGAAATCATGCTTTATCATGAAAGGCATGAAAGTTTTAGTGGTGAATTAGCTCTTGAAAGATCAAAAAATATGTGACTTGGTAAGAATTTTACTTTTTGAATTATTTATAATATTTTGTTATTTGAATCATGATTAGAATAATTAATTTAATTTGTTTTATTATCTTTATTATGATATATGAATGGTTGAAGAATGTTGGGCATAGTGTTTTGAATGTAGCAGAGTTGGCTATTGCATTTTTTAGCCAAACAACATCCTTTTTAGGTTGTGAAAGAAATTGGAGTGTCTTTGAAAGAATACACACCAAGAAAAGAAATAGATTGGAGCATCAATGGTTGAATGATATTGTGTTTATGTATTACAATTTATGATTGAAAAATAGGTAATATCATTTAATGCTTTGTTTAATTTGTTGATATTAATCAGTGTATATGAAAGTACAATATTCATATTTTGCATCTTACATATTTCATAGGGCTTTAAACAAGAATAGGTTATTTGATGCTATTGATTATCTGAGTATAGACAAAACTCAATTTGGATTACCAACGAACTTGATTCACTATTACTTGATCATGAGGAAATTGAAAGAATATTATACAATGATGAACCGATTCTAGATGTTTCTTCTAATAATTAAAAAGGCTAGTTTTCTTTCTATTGAACACTCAAGGAACTTGTTCTAGGCTATTTTATTTTTAGAATTTTACATAAGAAGCATTCTTGTTATATTATAATTTATTTCTTTTTTTGTTTTGGGATATAATAGGAGATCATATTCAAGGACCAAGCATAGATGCTCCATTGGTGGATTTGGGCTCCATTATACAAGATAAAGATTAGAGTGGAGATGAAATTGATGACGGTGATACTATGGCTTGGTTTGATCAAGTTCCTCTTACGTTTGACAAGGATTGAGATCTTGAATGTTCTTTGAGAATGTATATGTTAGTCAATTGTAATAAGTGAAAAGAACTAAGACTGGTGTGATTGCAATTGGAACTAGAGACAAAGTTTTTGTTATTTGCTTTTTATTTGAACTATAATTGTGCTGATAGTTGTGATTATGGTTAGATTAATATTTATTTGTTATGTTTTAGAAATACATTTATATTAACTAAGTATATTTAACTTTTAATATACGTATGTATAGTATATAATTTTATACATATAAAAATTACATTGCACCAATTCAACCATCGGATGGAAATAGTCCAACCTTGACTTGGTCACCTTACCGAGTCAATGATTAGGTTAAGTTTTGTTGATGGTGGATTTTAGTTGCACTTGAATCCGACCAACGGGAGGGGTTCTTTCAGGACCCAAGCTGTTTCTTGGTTGTTTTGGGCGATGAGTGATGAGAGACGGCAGGAGGAAAAAGGAGATGTATTGAAACATGAAGATTTAATGTGGTTCAACCAAATTCAGATAGCACTGGACCCTACCTCCATAGAGATGATTTTATTAATCTAAAAGGGTTTTTACAATGCTTTTGCTTTGGTTCCCTGGTAAAGTTTCTGCTAGAGTTCTCTCTTTTGTCCTTTCTTTGCAATGGTTCTAGCCCCCCATTTATAGAAGCATAAAGGGGTACAAATGGAACTAAATAAACTATACATCTGTTACATCAAATATTAAATGTACAAGACTACCGAGGGGGTTATAAACTAGCTTCTACAAGTAGCTTTCTATGCATGGGGCCTAACAGTTGTATGTTGCAAAATGATAGTGCAAGGTGTCTATTGGCCTTATGCTCGACTTCAACAAGCTTCTAGATGGGTAAGGCTACGTCCCAGAGAGCTGGAGCTCATATGTCGAGACTACTATTGGCTCATGACCTTGAGCTCATTCAGTGAGCCTAAGCTCTTCAACAAGCTAGGCCTTCATGTATATTGACCTCATGGTCTATCATGCTTGTTTCTTTTGCCAGACTCAACTCCTTCTGGGCTTTTGCTAGCCTACTTTGTAGTGCCAGATTCTGCTAATAACATTAGCCCTCCAACTCTTAGTTTGCTTCATGGATTGGGAGTCAAGCTTCTATTGGTAAAAGCTCATTCTGCTGTGATATCCCGTAACTTTGGTCTTTATCTTAGACATTCATTTTCCCTTTGTGAGGTATGACTTTAGTGAACTGGGGTCTTGCAAAGCTCCAAAGGTTGCATGAATAGGTTTTTGCTGTTAGGCCCCATTCCTGTTCAAAAATCAGAAGATATTTTTAATCTTACTCATGGACAACTGTACTATCAAAGTCTTTTTGCCTTTTAGTTTTTCCACATAATACGCATTTTATGGCTATTGGTGCACCAACCTCATTTTCTTTTGAGTCATTACATGAGAGTGGTTAGGAGTTCTTTCTAGATCCTTCAGCAAGATCAGGATGAGCTTATTTAAAGCATAGGGAGTCATCTTCTTCCTTTAAAAAGTGATCGAATGGAAGTTTCAGAAAAACCTCCTAATTTTCTGACATTCTACCTTCCGAGTAAGGCATGTATGGTCTGCTGCATAACTGGAGATCTTATATAGATCTTGGATTATATCCTCACAGTTGTGAGGTTTCTCCTTTTCAACCGTTTTAGTGGGCTTTTTCCCAAACTTCCCAGTTTCAGGAGTGAAACTGAGGAAGAGCTCACTACCAAGGAGAGGGCTAGATGAAGAAAGTTAGGGACTTAAGTGAGCTAGTTGGCAAGGGATCCTCTCTTAGTAGTTAGCCCTTTGATTGGTGGGAGCTTTCCCTTTGTCCGACAATTTTTCTTCTAGAAGAACTAGTTATAGCATCTTCTAACTTGTATTTTGATTCTTACTGATGTAAATTCACCTCGTTGATGTTTTTTAGTGAATGAATTTCTCTTCATGTTTCCTTTGTTCTATTGTATAAGTATCCTATATATCATAAATAATATAAACTTCAACTTAGTATCACAACAAAGCGAGATATTGAAGCAACCAATCAATCATGTTTCTTTGAACAATGAATCCAAGCAATATGAAAGTTATACATACTAAAAATCACATGTTAGCTACGAGTATTAGGCCGCATGAGAGCTGCGAGCTTTATAGAGGAAGGTTGGTGATCTTGTGCCAGGGGCGACCTTATGGCTAGATAAGTGAGCAATCTCGTGCTTAGGCCCATCTTGTAGCCAAATAAAAGAGTGAGTGATCTTGTACTTGAGCAGATCTTGTGGCCAAATAAAAGAGTAGGTGATCTTGTGCTTAAGCCAATCTTATGGCTAGATAAAAGAGTGGGTGATCTTATGCTTAAGCCAATCTTGTGGCTAGATAAAAGAGTGAACGATCTCATGTTCAGGTTAATCTTGTGGCTGGGGTGAGGACAACTCGTCCTATGCAATTCTTGCTAGAAAATTTGTTCAAAAGTTCAATGTGAAATACTTCTACTAATTTCAAAGGTACATTATAAAACTTAGTATATAATCTTCATTGTTGAGGCTAGCTCTTGGTTGGGACCCTGTTAGGACTGTTCGAACCGCTGCCCGGAAGGTTACACCACATAGTCTAGTAAATGACCTCTCTTTATGAGGTCTTCTATAGCATCTTTAAGTGCCCAACATTCTAAGGTATTATGCCCTACTTTGTTATGATAGGCATAGAACCTTCCCCAGTTCCTCCTAGACCTACTAGGAGTTTATAGTGGTTAAGGCTTTCCGAAGTCTTCTCAGCCCCTTTCCATTACAAAGATCTTAACCTGGTCCTTTGATAGGACACTATAACTATTGTAGTGACCTGGGTTTTCAGGTCACTCAATGTGAGCCTTCTTGGTGAGCTGGTTTCCAAAGTTGTCTTTTTCATTTCCATGATTGCCCATTTTTTTATTTTGATTAAAACTTCCTACCTTAGGCTTCTTTGAGTTGAAGGTCTCATCCCACTTAACCTGCTTAGCAGCTTGTTTGTAGAAATGACCTAGGTCCTTGACAGGGGACTTATAAATATTCCTGTACAGATTCCCATCTTTACGAAGCCCTAAAGAGATGGCTATCAAAACACACTCATCCGAGGGATCATCCACATTGTTAACCTCACTTCTAAATTGGGAGATGTAATCTTTTAGTGATTCGTCCCTCCATTGGGAGATCGTTGTAAGATGATAGGGTGGCATGAGCTGCCTTTCTAGTGCTCTGTATTAATTAACAAATTTTCTTTGGCATTCCTCCCAACTGCGAACACTACGAGCCAAGAGATTCCAAAACCATGCTTGAGAAAGGTTTCCTAATGTAGCCAGGAAGACCATGCACTTGACAAGAGGATCTATTGTCTAGAGATTCATTTGACCATTAAATACATCTAGGCGGTCACACGGATCACTATCCCCATTGTACGGTAGGATCGTAGGAACCTTGGGCTTGCACAAAAAATGATAAGTTTCAATTTCAACAGAAAATGGTGAGTCTTCAACATGGCGAGGTTGATCACTTTGGGTTCAAGGTCACTCTTCTAGTTGCTTCAACCTTCGTAGCACTTCTCCATGATCAGGTCTTGCATTTTAGGTTATGGGCTGGACAATCACTTGTTCCTTTCTTATTCTTGGTCATGAGTGCGGTGATCTAAGTTGCATCCTCAGTTAGATCTATTCAAGCTCTTAACTTGGTGTAAGCCCCCCAATTGTGAGTCATCATGGTCCTTATGAGCTTGGTGAACCTTCAACCTCTCCTAAGGGTTGGAGGGGCAAGCTAAGCTACCGCCTAGATGTTCTTGTTCAGCTAGCTCCCTTTGGGCTCTTTCGTGCAACTATCAAAGCTGCACTATAATCTCTACCTACTGTTATGTGCACAAAGCTTGCGTTTATGTCAATGCTCTAACTGCTTCAACTAACTCTTTTACCATGTTTTCAAACATTTGCTGGGGCTAATGGTGAGTTGTGAGGGCTAAACTATCGTTGGTCTAGGTAATAGAAGAACTTGCCATTTGACCTTCAAGCTGGTTGACAATGGCATTTGACTTTTTGATGGCTTTTCCTCTAGCCATTACAATTGAACAAAATTAACCAAAATGTAAAGAAACAACTAGAGAATAGATAGGTCCTACCGGGCATGCTAAAATGTTGACGATTGATTTTGGTTACCCTAAATCTAGCTAATAGGAGGGTTCTTTTGGGACCCAAGTTGTTTCCCAATTATTTTAGGCTGTGAGTAATGAAAGACGGTGGGAGGAAGGAGGAGAAGGGTCGAGACACAAAGATTTCACATGGTTCGGCCAAATCCGGATGGCACCAGACCTTATGTCCACAGATATGTTTTTATTAATCTGAAAGGGTTTTTCTAATGTTGCTATGGTTTCCCAATAGAGTTTCTACTAGAGTTCTCTCTTCTGTCCTCTTTTTGCAATGGTCCTAGCCCCCTATTTATAGAAGCATAGAGGGATACAAATAGAATTAAATAAGTTGTACATCTATTTCATAAAATATTAAATGTATAATACAGCCTAGGGGGCTATAAACTGGCTTCTACAGGTTACTTTTTATGTGTGGGACCTGACAGTCGTATGTTGCAAAATGGTGGTGCAAGTTACCTGTTGGCCTTATGTTCTACTTCACTGAGCTTTTGGCTAGGTAAGGATGTGTCTTAGTGAGCTGGAGCTCATACATTGAGACTACTGTTGGCTTATGACCTCGAGCTTGTTCAGCTAGCTTAAGCTCTTCAGCAAGCTGAGGCTTCTTACACAAGGACCTTGTGGTCTATCATGCTCATTTCTTCTATTAGACTTGGCTCCTTCTGGGCTTTTGCCAGCCTACTCCGTAGTGCTAGATTCTACTGATAACAAGTTTGAAAATGTTAGTAGCTAGTACAATTTCCTTATGCAAATTCAAAGAATGGAATGAAGAATAAAGAAATATTTGTGTATGTGACTGATACAAAGTAAGAAAGGGGATATTTATGTGCACTAGGAAGATGAATTTAAGTGATTTGTCGTTAGTGTGAAGTCATAATAGCGGGTAACTCATGAGGCATGTATGATGAAGGAGGACATAAATATATAGAATGTAGAGAGTGCATTCAATATGATACGATATAGCTAAAGACCATATAACTTAGTGTTTCTTTCCTCTAGGCTTACATAGTATTACTGTTTGAATGAACTGTGAATGATTTATCTCACATGATTGGCAAACCATACAGACATTAAATGCATGCATGCTAATTGGTTGACTTAAGGATTCTACTGTTAGCTATTATACTAGCCTCTATGTAGCCATAGGGTCTCATTTCTTGCTATCTTGAGATAGCCACTTTACTGATTGGTTATGCCACTATCTTGTAAGATAGTTAATGTGATTATTTGAAAAAGAATATGTTAGGAAAGGAAATCTTTAAAGGATTTGCATGAACATATAGAAAAAAAGTTTAGTTAAGTAAATTAGAAATAGAAGATCATAATAATGCATGTGTATGATTACCTACATATATGAATCTATGATATATATGTTTTTATGAACATAATTATTTTTCAACCTAAAGTTAGCTTGAAAATTTCTACTCACAGAGTACTCAATTTGTAGATCCAATTCCTTTAACATTTCAAGTTTATGAAATTCTTGAGGAATGTCTTAGTTATAGTACACTCCTCTTTATAAGTGTGCATGATGTCAGAACTTCTTTATTATTTCTTTAGTGATAGTGTTTAATCAACCAAGAAAAGGTCAAAAAGATTTATGTTTTACGAATTATTAAAAGATTTATGATTTTTACTTTGCAAATAAAGTTTATAAAAAATTTTTATTAAAATATTGCATCTTATATATTTTAAATAAATACAAGCAATCATATTTTAGAATTATTTTTATGATTTTTAAAGAATAAAGGTTTTATAAAAAGTAAATGCTTATAGATTCACAGGTCACCACTTGGTGATTCATGTAAATCATGTTCCTAAAATCAAAGATTTAACATCGATAGCAACTACGGTGGCTTCGTTAACCTCTTTAAGTTCATCAAGTTGTCCAAGGTCTATCGATCTGACATTTCATATGGCAGTAACTCTAAGCTTGAAGATGTTATCAACCTTAAGAAAGTTGTCAACCTATTCAAGGCCATCAATGATGCGAGATCTCTATTACTATGTTGGATAATGTTTTTCAAACTCTCGATCAATTGTTCCCCCAAAAGAGCTCTGCCACGTCATGGATGACCATGATATCGACCATGATGGCTTTATTAAACTCTCCAAGTTTGCTGAGTTGTGCCAGTCCAGCACCTCAGATGATGGTGACTTCAATCTCTAAGACATATTCAACCTCAAGAAAGTTTTCAAACAATGTTTGGTAATAAGGCTTGATTAAATTTTGAAACTAAAAGAAATGGTTTTTATTTTCTTATTATCTTTTGTCGAAAGACTATTTTTTTTCTTGAATGAATTGAATGATTAAATATCAAATATCATGTTTAAAAATTTTAAAATAAACATTAATTAATGACACAACCCAAAGTGGACTGGTCCACAGCAGACAAATCTCAATCCCATAAGTCTAATCGCTCCCAAGACTAGTGAAACTAAATGTGATCAATTGGTCCAAAGACCATAGACTTAATCCTAAAACACCAAATAATCGATCAACCCATGGTAGACCAGTCTTAATTGCATAAGTCCGATTGGACCCAAAAACTAATGTAGCCCAATGTGGTTGACCAGTCATTACACTAAAAAAAAAAAAAAAGCTTAAAATAGCGATGGTTACATATTAACTATAGCAAAAGTTTGAACCACTGTTGAGTACAATGGTAGCGGTTATAAGAACCACTAGAAAACATGGCATCGGATTGACATTAGCAGTGGTTAAATCCAATAGCTAGATTCATGCGTTGAGCATTTAGCAGAAGTTATTTTCTCGTAGTTAACTGCCTCTATTTTTATGAAAAGATTTTGAAATTAAAATGTCGGGGCTTGTATAACCACCACTATTATTTTTTTAAAAAAATTAAAATTTAAATTGGTAGAAGTTATGTAATTGTCACTATTTTTTAAAAAAAATTTCACTGAAACTGCGAATAGTTACATGCCCATTGTAAATATTTTAATATTTTTTAAAAACATGGCAGGCCATTCATTCTATTTATTATATTCATTAATGATACTAATTATTCTTGTAAAATAAAAAAGAAAACTCATGGGGTAATAAGAAATCAATATAAAATGAAAACCAATATGATAATAAATCAATATAATTAAAAACACAAATTTGAATATATTTAAAAGTTTCAAATGTAACTTATCTCACATCACAAATCAAAGAAAATAAAATAT
>JANHAO010007580.1:0-20023 GCA_026873985.1 Saraca asoca | reverse complement strand
ACAAATAATCTTCTTTCATTTGCATCTAAGTCTTGTTTATCTTCATATGACCTGAAATCAAGTAAAAATTAGTAGCAGCTTATAGTAAATGGTAAAACAGATATCAAATATAAAAATTTGTTTTTTTTAAAAAAATGTTTTTCAACATTAAAATTAATGTATAACTTAGAGTGTCTAAATCAAATAATTTGTAATCTTCACTCTAAGGCTAAAGTATCACATTCAATTTTGAAAAGCTTTAGAAAAATCAGGAGAGCAAGTAAAGGGGCAGAAGTTAATTTCTCCTTAAGCAAACCAAAAGCTCTCTCTTGCTTACTCTCCCACTTAAATTTCATCTTCACAAGTTCAATCAAAGGTGTGGCTAGGGTGCTAAAATCTCTCACAAACTACCTATAGAAACTAGCTAACCCATGAAAGCTTCTCACCTTACTCACGGTTTTGGGGGGTGGCCAATCTTTAATGGCTTTCACTTTCTACTCTTTTATTTCAATACCATTACCACTCACCACATAACCAAAAAAATTTAATTTTCTCTAAGCATAAAGAACATTTATCAAGATTGGCATACAATTGTTCATCTTTCAAACATTACAACACATGTCTCAAATGCTCAACATGTTCATGTTCATTTTTGATATACACAAGTATATCATCAAAATAGACAACCACAAATTTTCCAATGAAAGAATGCAAAACATTGTTCATCAACCTCATAAAGGTATTAGGAGCATTTGTAAAGTCAAGAGGCATGATTAACCATTCATACAAACCATGCTTAGTTTTGAAAGTGGTTTTCCACTCATCTCCTAACCTTACTCTAATTTGATGATAACCATGCTTTAAATCAATTTTTGAGAACACACAAGATCCATGCTACTCATCTAACATATCATCAAGCCTAGGGATAGGATTTCTATACATTATAGTGATTTAGTTAATTGGTTGGAAATTAACATACATTCTCCATGATTTATCCTTCTTAAACATTAGCAAGATAGGAATCATGCAAGGACTCATACTCTCTCTAATGTAACCTTTGGCCATGAACTCCTCCACTTGTTTTTGAATTTCTTTGGCCTTTTTGGGGTTTGTGCTATAAGTTGGCCAATTTGGAACAGAGGCTCTAGGAATGAAATCAATTTGATGTTCTATCCCTCTTGATGGTGGCAAATTATGAGGCATTTCTTTGGAGAGCACCTCTTGATATTCCTATAAAATTGACTCAATGGCACTAGGTAAAACCTTAGTTTCATGATTAACATTCAAAATAGTACCTTTACACACAAGAATTAGCATAGGCTGATTATAATAAAAGGCATACCTAACATCACTAGCTTTGGTAAATACATTCCACTTTCTCTTTTCTTGTTTTGTATTTTCTCTTACTTATTTTTCCCACTCTTGTTTTCTTTTTCACCATTCTTGCTCTCATTTTCTTCACTCATCTTTTCTTTATTTTTCTCTCTTTTTAATAGATCTTCCAAAATTTGTCTTGGGGTGAAAGGCATAAGAGTAATGGATTTGTTGTCTTTCATAAAACTATACCTATTTAGGAACCCATCATGGATTATATGCCTATCAAGTTGCCAAGGTTCTCCAAGAAAAAAGTGGCTAGCTTGCATAGGAACAACATCACACAAAACTTCATCTTGATATTGCCTAATAAAGAAGGCCACTAAGACTTGTTTTGTCACTTTTACCTGCCCACTTTCATTCAACCATTATAGCTTATAAGGATGGTTTAAGGTAAGCAAAGCTAATTTCTCCACCATGATTGTACTAGCAACATTAGCAAAACTTCCCCCATCAACAATTACATTGCAAACCTTGCCTTTTACATGGCATCTAGTGTGAAAAATATTCTACCTTTGCTCTTCACTCCCTTCCTTAGTTTCAGCATTCAATGCTTTTTTCACAATTAGTGCCTCTCCCTCAACCACAACTTCAAGCAATTCACTGCTCTCTTTACTACTTGAATTGGACTTTTCTTCCTCCTTATCATGTTCACTACTTGATTCAACCTCCCCATTACCCTTCATTATCATGACTCTTTTATTAGGACATTGTGACCCAAGGACTTAATGCACTTGATGTTTCTTTATTTTTATGGCACCTCCAACTTTCCTTTGCCCTTTGAATCTTTTACTTTAGTTCTTGAGGAAGTTTCAATCATGGTCTTCTTGTAATGGAATGTCTTGAATTTTCTAAAATCAGTTTTGGCAACAAAATGGCTTTTCAAAAAATCAGAAAAGGGCAACTTTGAAAAATTTGAGAATTTAAAACTATAGTTTTGGGATATGAAGTGTTCAGACATAGTGGAAAAAGATTTTATAAGGATAGGAATCTTTTGAAAGTGGAAGTTCTTAATTTGGATGCTTATAGAGCAAAATTTGTGTTTTTAGAATTTAATATTCAGAAAAACTTTAGAAAGATCAAAACCAAGGGCTATAGGTGCCCAGCAAGTATAAACTTATAGATGTGATGAAGGTAATTAATTTAATTAATTTGTGTTGAAATTTCATGGCCGCTGGCAATCGGTGAGCATGTGAATTTTGGACCTTAGGTGAAGAAATTGGCAAAGTCACCAAAACAAGAAAAGGACTACAAAGCTTGTTAAGGAAGAAGTCAAAGGGAGTAGACCAAGTTTCTTTTCCATTTTTGGCCTTTAAGAGGTGGCTACCCTCTTCCTTTTAACCACATTTTTGGTTGCTTCAAGCAACCTTTCATCTTCTTCCCCAAGTTTATTCTTTCTCTACAAGTTCTCATTCTCTCCTTAGGTAATCTTTCATCCTTCCATGATAATTTCTTAAATTTTTACAATTGATTCCTCATTTCTTCCTCTTCAATTTGATGTCAAAATCTTGTTAATTCATAGAGTAAAAGTTGAGTTATGAATTTTAGAAATCTACTATCACTATTCACTTTACTATTCAACCCATGAATCAGTCTAATTTTTATTGTCTTTTAGAGCTTGAATCTATTAGATATAGCTTGTTTATATTAAATGGAATCATAATATAATCATAAATGATTAGTTAAAGAGGGAAAAATATTGAAAAATTTGAAAGCTAATAAGCTCTTCTTTTGTGTTCATGAAGAATATTGAAGATATTTATGAGATCTATTTGATTTGTTTGTTTCTAGCTACTAAGGTGACTAATCCTTACCTTTCTTATGAATTATGATGTGTTCTCATTTGTGATTTGTTGATGCAAATGGGTAAGATGAGTTTTTGGTGATTATGTAGCTAAATTTGATGTTGAAAGGATCTGTTGAGATATTATTTGGCTTGTTATGGGAGTAGCTAAGTTATAAGCTTATTTAAACTTTCAAAATATGTTAAAATAAAAATTTTCAGTTGAAGGTTGAATGCAAAGTTTCTTCCCCTACTTTTCTATTGTTTTCATAAAATCTACTTGTGTGAGTCGAATCGTGGTTTTTTGAACTAAACCCTCGATCATGCTTGCAAAAACCCAGTACTTTTGTTCTTACGATTCAACTTGAATTTTGAACTAAATTTGAATGATTTGAATTGATATTTCCTACTCTATTTTTTTATTCTAATCATAATTTGAATCATGTTTAAATTTAGGCTTCCCAAAAATTTTCAAAACTTGGCGAGTAGACTCAAATTTTTGACTGAATTTCCTCAAATTTCTTTAACAATTCTAATCTTGATTTTGCTTAAACTTCAAATTTTAATTATGCTTGTTATCTTGATGACACCTCCAGAATTTTTCCACTTTTTTCAATTGAAACTTCTTTCTATTTAAAAACTATTCTATTTCTTTGGTTCAAACTCACATGAGATGCAATTAAGTTGAATAAAACCTATGAGAAGTCTTGAATAAGTAATTTCCAAGTTAGGGATGGGCAACAACTTCATGGAAGTCATTTTTGATGTAAATACCATGACAATAGAGAGTCTTTAGGAGTGAATGTATATTATGACCTAGTTGAGAGCTTGTTAAGCGAAAGTTTAAATGGGGTGTGGCCATGGCTAGTGCTGCCTCTGTCCATTATAAAAAATATGTTTATATATCAATGTTTCTCTATTCATCTATAAGTTTTCCTTTTTAACCATTTGAGTTTAAGTATATAAGAATGGGAGATATTAAAACAAGTATGAGTAGAAATGAATAATAGAGATAGATTAAAGGATGGTGTTTATCAATCGGGGATTAATATTCATGCCGACCATGACCAAGAGTTTAGGTCATGACAAAGATGATATCAAAGCATGGTTTAGGCTAAATCTATGAATATAAGCTTGCACTTAGAATTGCATAGAGTTCATTAGAGTTATCTTATGGTGGTCGTTTCATTAAGTATTAATAAGAATACTACTAGTAGTATGCATGCACCCAAGAGCATGTATTGCTGATACCATTCCCATTGACCTAATGAAATTTGTGTTCATATCAACAAAAGTAAATTGAAACCTTTGTATGTCTTGAGAATTTGATTAATTTTGTGATGTAGATTATGGTAAAAGCTAGAAGGTAGGAAAGCCAGGAATCTGAGTTAGGTAATAAAGGATTGTTCATTGGACAAATTAGTCTACACCATAAAGTTGGTGATAATTCTAAAGTCTTTCAATAGGCAGAAAGCCTAATATAATAGGTAATGAATCTTCTAATACAAACATTAATAAGAAATCAAAATCAAGATTAGAATAGAGGGCCCAATAGAGGTATGCAAAATAAAAGAGATCAAACTCCTTTGATTAGAAATGAGTAACTGAGTAGATTGAGAATTATTCATGAATTTTTAAAACTAAAGCTACCTCGATATATGGGAATAGATTCTTTTGTGGACCCTGAGGGTCCCAATTAAAGACATATTACAGATCTCGGATCATGCCTTTATTCTTTTAGGGGAATTTACATACTCCTTTGATTATAGTAAACTTTTTAAATTTGACAAGATTATAAAGAAAAGTTTTGTATTTAAAAACATAGCTATTGATAGTAAAATTTGGTATGCCCAAATTTTGTTAACCAGAATAGTTCTTGAAACCTCAAATTGTAATCTAGTTTATGTAAGTGGGAAAGATGCAGAAAGTGAAGGAAGAAGAGGAAGAATAGGAAGAAGACAATAGAGGTTTTTTAACATGGTTGGCTAAAATCCTTGGTTTGAATTCCTACATCCACAGTGGTGTTATTGTTAGAAAAATGTTTTTGTGTATAATATTTTTATAGAGATTTCTCTCTAGAGAGTTGGCTCTCAAAACTCTCTCCTCTCTTTTACAATGAATTTTCCCCCTATTTGATCATAGCTAGGCTATTATACAGAGTTCTATAAAAATGAAAGCTAATCTTGCAAGTCGGCTTCTGCAAACTCTTTGTCAGTTGACTTCTACAGGTTGGCTTTTTCTTGGTTTGTGCAATCAATAAGCTTTTGACTGGTTCCTATAGTGACTTCACTCTTATATGGACTAGACCTCTATTAGTTGGACCTTGTCCACTGGGCTTTTACTAGCCTATATGTAAGGACCTAAAAATACCCACAACATTAGCCCCCAACTCTTAGTTTGCTTTGTGGACTGGGAGCTATCATTTGCTGGTGAAAGCTCAATATGCCATGCTATCTTACTATCTTGAGCTTCATCTCTTGAATGTTTATGTGTGCATTTACCTTGATGAACGAGGTTATTGATAAGTTAAATGCTCAGTATATAGCAAAAGATAATATGTATGTTGACATGAATAAGTTCTAACAAATCACAACTTGATAAACGTTAGATAAAAGGAATGCCCGATAAGTCAATTGACTTTAGGTAGCATAAATTAAATTAATATGAAGGGCTTCAGCCAGTAAATCATGATTTAAAAGGATATATGCCATGTTGAATGACCAATCAGTCACATTAGATCATCTTGACTGATAGTGAATTTGAGCATTGAAGTGCCTTAGTTGGTAATGAGTTTGAGTACCAGAATGCTTGAGCTGGTAACAAGTTTGAGCACTGGAGTGCCTTAGCTAGCCTAGGTGCCCTAGTAGGTTGCATAGATGTGCCCTAGTCTGCACAAGATTTGGTGCCCAGGTAGGTTGCATGGATGTGCCTCAGCTAGCATAACTTAGATGCGATCCGCACAAGAATTTGGTGTCTAGGTGATGCGCTATTTTCTGCAAGCGCATGGTGTAATAAAGAAATTTAATGAAATAGCAACAAGTAAATAATAAGCCAAATGCAATTCTAAAAAGCCTAGGATTGAGGTTTCACTACACTTATGATCTTTAATAATTAATTGAAATCATTCCTATTATGATTACTTGATTAATTGAGGATGGTTTAACCTAAATTAATTACTAGCCTCTTTCAAGTTTTGATAATAGTATTTAAATTAACCCAATTGCCTACTTTCGTGGTTTAGATTAAGTTAAACCCTTTAAGATCTATGCAAATCGATTCAAATCCTAAAGAAATTTAATCTACTTTCATGATTAAAATCCCTTTATTCAACTATTAGTCTTCCAGTGATAATCTTCTCCTTTCTATACTTCAATTATCTACCTAAGACAAGATAAAACATTGGCCAAATACTTTATCAAGAACATAGCAGGCCTAATCATTGAATCAAATTAAATCAGATAATCACAATAAAAAATCAATCATCAACATCAAAGAATCATAATTGGGTTATTCCCAAATCCTATAATAAATATCTACTCAGACATGATAGAAATAAAAACCAAATTCATTAATGAAAATAATTGCATAAATTTTAGAACATAGAAAGAAAGAAAGAAAGAAAAGATGAAGATGAAAGAAGAAAACTATGATGAAAATAAACTAAGATTATTGCAAGAACTTAAAACAAAGAAGGAATCTTAAATTCAACTCAAAGAACTCTCAAGAAGATCAAGAAACTCATAATCTAAGTAATCCTAATTAATGAAGACTAATGAATGACTAACTGTGTCTTCAGGCTGCTCAAGATCAGCTTATATAATGATTTTTGGGCTTGGAATACGGCTGTGCTTCAGGACACTGGCTGGCTATGTTTCGGACTAGAAGCTTGCTGAACGTGTGCTGGCTGTTGCACCGAACACGGCCGTATCCTAAGACATGGCTAGGTCGTGTTTGGTGCTGGCTTCTTGGATTTCTTTAGCTTCTTTCATGTTTGACTTGGGTTCTTTTCATGGCTTCTTTCCTAGCTTTTCCTCAATTCAAGTGTGCTCCATGCTTTTGCTTTCATCCTTCTTTTTAAGCTTTTTTCCTAACTTGAAAAGACAAATACAAACTACAGCAGTACCAACGAACAAATAAACTAAACTAAGATACAAAAGTGTAGCAAAACCACATATTAATAACAAATCAAGAGGCAATAATCATCATAATAGTAGACATTTTACTCATTTATCACTAAGTTGGTTGCATAGATGTGCCTCAGCTAGCCCAACTTGGATGTGGTCCACACAGGATTTTAGTACCCAAGTAGGTCACACAGATGCACCTTAGCTAGTAGAACTTGGATGTTGAGTGGGCCAAAAGCTAGCTTCTGGTATAATATTTTGTTGAGAAGGGAAGCTACTTGGGCCCTAAAAAAGAGAATGAAAACTAGAAATAATAAAATATTTAATGCAAAGATAAATTTGTATCTATCTCATCCAAATAGGAAGCACAGTGCTATTGCCAAAGCTAGTATAGCAGGACCTCCGCACTAAGTTTCTGTTCAGTTTGTATTGAGCTTACGAGGAATGATGGCATGATCTGGAGATCGTTGGGGGTTCATTGATAGAGATTCTTCTCAGTCTTCTTGGGCCTTCTTTAAAAACTATTGTGATGGAGCTCTTTTCCCTTCAAATAGCCCCAGCTTTGTGTCAACATAAAAATAAGCTTTTGAATCATATAGAAACAAATAGTTACAGCCTTCAGCCAAATAGAACTTCCTTTGCCACTACTAGTTCAACTTGGTCTACAAGTTAACATTATGGCTAGAATACATGGATGGCGGTAGTGAGTTTGGGGAGTGGCTCCAGTGGTGTTGCATAAGGCTGGCTCTAGTAGTTGACAGCTTACTGCTATAAGGTACTAGATGTCAACTTACTCTATCTAGCACTGAAACTCCAATTGCGGTAGGGAGATTTGTCATGATCTTTCTTCAGGTGGGGGACTTTGGCAAGGGCATTTGACAGTGGACCAAGTTGGAGATAAGCTACTACTCTGCCTACAACTAGCTCTAGTGTAGAACTGACACAATTCATCCTTGCTACCTAAACAAGAGTGTGAGGCTGTCTTGAATACACCTTAGCTTGCAGGGATGATTGAGGAAAGTTTTGCTAGTTCAATATACTTTGGTTTGCCAGGATGGCTAAAGAAGTTTTAGCCAGTGAGGTCCACACGACCATATGATGCTGCCTTGAATATACTCTAGCATGATCCAATTTTTGATGCACTTTAACTCGCGATGCTATGTCGAATGTGATTCACCTTAGTGCTGTGTTGAATGCACTTCAACCCAGTGCACTTTAGCTCGATGTGATTTTAGATGCACTTCAGTCTAGTCTTATCGCATGGCCATTGCATGCAAAACTAGCACCACGCTCACGTCTAAAACCAGGCTCAGAATGATGATGCTACTACTGATAATCTGCATGTCCAAGTTTATCATCGAGCCTAATTTCATTGCATGGTTGCGTGAGCTTAACATCGAACCCAGGTATTGCGTGGCCATGAGATCACTGCATGGCTGTGTGAGCTCGCCATCAAACTAAGCTATTGCATGGCTGTGAGCTTGTCATCCTACTGAGTTGTTGTTTAGTGGTGAGCTCATCATCGAATCGAGCTACTGCATGGTTGTGAGCTCATCATCCTACCGAGCTATTGCATGGCTATAAGCTTGTCATCTTACTGAGCTACTGCATGGCTATGAGCTCTTCATTCTACTGAGTTGCTACATGGCTATGAGATCATCATTTCGATCACATACATTCAGAATGAGACTGATGCTGAGAAGAAGTGCTCCTGTGGCTTGGAATGTGGCATGTTGAAAAGGTGAGCTGGAACCCTTGACAAGCTATCCTAATAGTAACTTCTGGAGTTGCTTGGGGCTTTAGAGCATCTCAAGTCATTTACAAGGCCAAAACCCTGGCTTAAAGTGATATTACTAGTGTTACTATCCTTTGGCTTCAGTTAGAGAATGAAAGTGAGGGGAAGCTCTATAAGGGTTTCCTTCTCGGCCATCCTAGACTAGTAGTCCATTCCATGGTCATAGGTTACTACTATCTTGGCACTGGCTTGCTGTCACCATCTGCAAAACTTAGAGCTTTGATGTCGTGGCTGACAGATAAGAGACGCCATCATTTCAACCTTAAGGAGCAAAGGCATGCATAAATGGAGAACCCTAGATGCCCAATCTTGGTTTATGGTCACAACTCCATTGAAACACATTTTCATCAGTTGTGATCATTGTCTCCTACAGTTTTTCTTATCCCTAGCAACTCCAATGTTATTCTGAAGCTCTGACATTGGACAACATTATCCAAACATGGCTTTCTATAATAGAAATGTGCTACAATGGTGATAGTATCAGCCAAAATGTTTAGCATGAAAAAAGAGTGAATTCCAAGAGTTTCGGTAGATGCTGTTTCAGATTTAAGCCGTTGGAAGTTATAGGATCAAGGTTATTTGAATGCTGTTGTTGCTATTACTACAACTTCTAGTAGTGGTGGTTTTTCCTCTGGTTATCATGGTTGAATGGAAAATCAACTAAAGTAAAGATGAGGCCCTCCTTCCAGTGCCAAAATGTTGACAGTAAAATTTGGTGAGCCCAAACTTTGTCAACCAGAATAGTTCTTGAAACCTCAAACTGCATTCTGGTTTATATAAGTAGGAAAGATATAGAAAGTGAAGGAAGAAGAGGATGAACAAGGAGAAGACAACAAAGGTTTTTTAACGTGGTTTGGCTAAAATCCTTTGTTTGAATTCCTACGTCCATGATGGTGTTATTGCTAGAAAAATGTTTTCTATGTACAATATTCTTACAAAGATTTCTCTCTAGAGAGTTGGCTCTCAGAACTCTCTCCTCCCTTTTACAATGAATTTCCCCCTTATTTTATCATGGCTAAGCTATTACGTAGAGTCTTATAAAAATATAAGATAATCTTGCAAGTTGGCTTCTGTAGACTTTTTGTTAGTCAGCTTTTGCAGGTTGGCTTTTTCTTAGTTTGTGCAATCAACAAGCTTTTGACTGGTTCCTACAGCGACTTCACTCTTATATGGACTAGACCTCTACTAGTTGGACCTTATCCACTGGGCTTTTACCAGCCCATTTGTGAGGACCTAAAAATACCCACAACAACAATAGAGAATTAATCAATAAATGCATAGAATGTGTAAAATATAGAATTAATAATTATGGAGCAAGAATATAAATGTAGGAGCTAAAAATAAAGATTCAATGCACAGGGTTTTAAAGTGGTTCAACTTGAATTGAAACCATAATTCAAGTCTACTCTACTAAATAATCTTCAACCAGATTATCTCTTCTATTATCAAAACATTAAAAATAGGCTCCTAAAATGCCAATTTTATATATAAGAATTATAACAGGGATCTTGTTTACCTAGAAGATTTTCACTTGGCTCTTCCAAACCTAAAACCAAACAAGAATTTAAATAAGCTCTTGCTAACCTATACAAGATTTCTATTAACCTAAAAACCTTGAAAAAAAAATACAATATAAGAAAAGATAAAGGTAAATAATACCAAAAAGTTTGAGAGAAAAATTCTCAAACAGCTAATGTGAATTCTACAAAAATTTGATTTAGAAATCTCTTAATTTGATTTGGAAATCTTGTGAGGTAGAGAGAAATCTAATTCAGTTCTTTTGCTCTATGCTTTACAAACTTGAAGAAGATAGAAAGATATGAGATATATTTTTTTATAAAAAAATTGAAGGTAGTTGGGGGTTTTTATAACTACTGTAATCGACTGTGATACAATAACTAATTTCCAGTTTGTGAATCGATTCAGAGTAAAATCCTAACCTTCGATTTAAAATTTTTCAAAGTTTTTCTTAATGAATCGATTGATGAATTGATTCATATAAATTTTTCAACATGAATCTATTTAGAATGTGTAAAGCTATTTTTATAAAATCTATACTTATAAAAAATCTTTGTTTGAAAAATATTTCAATTTTTACTTTCTTCAAATGGTTTGTTTATATCTACCTCATTATGAAAATATTTTCTTGAATCAAATTTCATTTGAATTCACTTATAAAAGATCTTATAAAAATAAAATAATTCCTAGATCTAATTTTATCTTTTGAATCACATACTTTGAAACTTGCAATACAAATTAAAATAAATAGTGAAATATATTGTTAGATAGTAATGTAAACGATTTAGATTAAAATTATTTTTTAAAATCAAAACCAAGAAATATGTAGCTAGAGTAACCTGGGCTAACAATCTCCCTCGTTTTGATGGTGACAAATAATTTTAGATGAAGTTCAAAGTTTATTAACAGTAGTAAAATTTTTATTTAAAAAATTTCTTTTGATTTTGAAATTTTCTCAAATTTTCTTCCTATTAAAATTTTCCCCCTTTTTAATTGAAAATAATATCTAAATTTTATGGGATTTTATTTGAAAATTCCATATTTCTCCCCCTTTTGGCACATCAAAAAGTAATATTGCATAATATTAGAAATATGTACCAAAATATAATATCAAAATTGAGTTAAGATTTATATAACAACAAAATTTAAAATTTAAGCATAATGTAACAATTTAGAATTTAAGCATTAGAAAAGAATATTTGAACAAAGTAATATCCATAATCAAAATATAGTATCAACTTGAATCAAAATAAAATCCAGAATTTGAGTATCAAAACAAAATTTGAATTAAAATGCAATTTCCATAAAAAATATAGAACATAACATCCATGAAAATATCAACATAAGTCAAATTACATCACCACATTATAACATAGTCTGAAAAACATAATAACAACAATAATAAGACAAGGGAATGGGACTATAGGACATAAAGAAAATAGAAAGACAAACACAAAAATAACTATTTAGCAGGAGGTGAATCTATCCTTTGTAGTTCTATATCTTCATCCTGTTGCTATAGTCATTGTCTGATCTCTTGAACTTGAATTTCAAGTGATTTGAGCCTTTGGTTGATTTCATTGTCTCTTTTGATGCTTTCTTCTTCCATATGACCCGTTCTTTCTTCCATAAGGTCAAACCACATTTCTTGATTATCTGATAATTTATTCATTTGATATGACATGTGTTTATATAGTCTTTCTGTCATTTCAGTTATCCTAGCTTCAGCTTTACTAGATATCCTAGCTGAGATTGTGGCTTCTCTAACTTGTTAGGTAATTTTTGTTCTCTTTGTTTTCTTTTTGGTCCATTTCCCTTGCTCATTTTCCTTTAGACTCATTTTGTGTAAATATGGTGTAGTAATCATTGTGGTTGCATTTGGAGGTGCAATAAGAATTTCATTAGAAAGTTTTATTTTGAATTTGGTAAAGAAAGGAGTAAGGATCATGCCATAGGGAAGAAAACCAATGTCCGTTCTCTTGGAACATTCAACCATGTATTTCAAAATGTAATATGGAAAATTAAAATCTAATTGGTTTTTAATAATCCACATTAAAAATAATTCATCTTCCATTATTTGAGTAAAATTGGTGATCCTTGGCCAAAATTATTTTGAACAAAGCATAATGTAGGATCCTGTCTTTAGGAGATAAGCCAGTTACAAGTAGTTTCCCACTACCATCTTTTGGGGTGGATAATTTTCCATCAGCATCATATAATAGGATAATTTTCCATCAACATCAGCAAGATTGCCATAAAACATTTTTAGTAACCTAGGATAGGTAGTTCCTTTAAAGGTCAAAAATTTTTCTAGCCTATATTTTGCCAATAGTTCAGGTAGATGGGTAGTTTTCAGTAACTGATCATTGAAACACTTTAAAAGTTCAATTTTCCTATTTTCAAGAGAGAGATAGGCTGCATACTCATTGGATGATTTGAAGAATGATTCTTCATCTGTTAATTGAGTAGCCTTCATTGGTGATTTATCATTACGTTTGCTATGAGTTTGATCCTTTTTACCATTTGTGTTGAAATTTTTGAAAAGAGTGAAGTTTTGATCCTAGGGCTTTTGGGCTTTGATTTGGGGTTTTCAATTTTGGGTGATTTTTGTGAAATCAATTAGTCAAAATGGTTTAAAATTGTGTTTCTAATGTTTCTATGAAGGAAAATTGGGTAAAAGAATGTTGGAGGATGAGATTTGAGGGATTTTTTGAGAGAGAGGATGAGAAAGTTTTGGCTAAGGGGTTAAGACAGTTATTGTGAAATGAGTTCGACATCAATTCGAGTATATATAATATTATGGCTTGAATCGATTCAGAGAGCAAAAATTTAATATAGAATCGATTCGGGTATAAATTTCTCATTAAAATTCATAAGCGAATCGATTATTGAATCGGTTAGTAGATCAATAGATTTTCAATGAATCGATCAGGGAATCGATTCATCTAGAAGTTTTTAGAAAAATTTTAGAAATTTGAGTTTTCCCAAAACTTTATGAAATCTAGTAAATTGATTGAAAAATTGATTTTCAATGTTTAGTTTTCAAGAAATGAATCTATTGTGGGTGTTTTTAGGTAATGTAAAATGGGCTAGTAAAAGCCCAACAAGAGACGAGTCCAACCAAAAGAGGCCCAGGTCATCCAAGAATTGAGGTCGCTCGATAGAGGCACTAGCTCACTAACTATGAGCTTAGGGCACAAGAAGAGGCTAAGGCGGTAGCCCCAGCTTGCAAGAGACGAGCCCCAACTCAACAGGCCAGTGGGTCTACCTATTCGAGCTTGAGTTGTCAAATACAAACTCAATATCACTAGTCTAAGGTAGGCATTGACCCTAGGACAAGGGCCCCAGCTCATAGGACGGAGCACATTACTTAGCTAAAGACTCGTTGTGGTTGAACATTAACCAGAGGCAAGCGGTAAACCTGTGAACACCAGCTTGTAGCTTGGAAGACCCACTTACAAAAAGCAATCTGCATAAGCTGGCCTACAGTTTGTAAAAGCCAATTTGCAGAAGTCCAAATTGTCAGTACATTTACTACTTGATGTAACAAATTTATAATTTAATAAATTACATTTGTAACCTTCCAGCCTCTATAAAAGAGGGTGGAATAGATACGATTGGGGATCCCCTAGGGAAACATATACTGTAACACTACCAAATTTTCAACAAAGGAATAAAATCATCCATGGACGTAGGAATCCAAACAAAGGATTTTAGCCGAGCCATGTTAAAAAACCTCAACTGCCGTCTCCCTGTTCTTCCTCATCTTCTTTAACCTATTGCATTTGTTTGATTTCTGCATTTGTCTATTGCTCCTATAACTAGATTGTAGTTTGAGGATTACAGAACTATTCAGGTTGACTAAGATTCAGGCTTACCAAATTTTACCATTAACATTTTGGTGCTAGAAGGAGGGCCCATCTACTTTTTGGTTATTTTCTTTCCAGCTACAATGGTTAGAGGAACAACCACAACAAGCTCAAGTACTCTAGTTAACTAGCCGATAGATACTCCCGCTGCTAGTATCACCACTGGTTTGCCCCCAAAACTCACTACCAGCCTGCCATTGTTTTCAAAAATGATGAGGTGCAAACATGTCAACAACTTTAGCAAACATTCGAGAATATAGTAAGAGAGTTGATAATGGCAGTTAAAGTGCTGATGCAAGTATAAACCCTAGCCGCACAAAAATAGGTTAATATCGCTCATAACTCCAGTAGTTATGTGAAAGAGCCTAAGAGGAAAGGTTATCTAGACAAAAGTATGGGCACACTAATTCAGCTCACTCCACCAATCAGTGGACAAAGTCAAAAGTCTACCAAACACACGAGAATCGTGATAGTCAGCAACATGGGAGCTTACACTAAGCCAAGAGCTCGAACAAGACCAGCCAAGGGCACACCTCAGGTCATTACTTCCATAACCAAGAAAAAAGGAGACAACAATCTTCCAATTAATGATCTAGGGCATAGGACCCAATGGTGGAAGAGTTGTTTTAAAAGGTGAACCAATTGGAGGAACACCTTCGGGTTCAGAATGATCAAGAACATTATAAAGAGAGGACACCATTCTCAAAAGAGATTGAAATGTAACCCCTTCCTCACAAATTAAAAACTCCCATAATTCCACCATTCAATGGCGATAGTGATCCATTTGACCACTTGGATGCATTTAATGTCTAGATGGACTTTCAAGCAACCAATCTTCTAGTTAAATACCATATCTTCCCGGCTACACTAGGAGGAATACCTCGTGCATGGTTCAAAAGTCTACCAGCTCATAGTGTTAATAGCTGGAAAGAGTGTGAAAGGAAATTCACTAACCAATACTAAAAATTGGAAAAGTAGCTTGCACCATTTTGTCACCTTGCTATTGTTTTTCAGCATAAGCATGAATCACTAAAAGGCTACATAACCAAGTTTAGGCATGAGGCTACTTCCATAGAAAATCCCACAAAAGAAAATATCTTGATATCAATCTAGCGAAACTTCACAAAGATGAAAAGTTGTGTAAAAGCCTATACAAGACCTTGGTAAGAGATCTAGCTAAATTCTATGATCGAGCTGCCAAACAGATTAGGTGGGAAGAAACCTTTAGCCCTAAGAAATCTGATCAGGTGAGTAGTATCGAAAAGAGGAGTAATGATTAGAGTGGCGAGAGCAGTCAAAAGGCTGACTTCAATATCCAGCTTGTGAAGAAGGTGAGAATTCAATGAGCTTAACATCAAGGTTGCTATGAAAGCTATAGCATTCTATTTGACACTCAAGATAGGATCTTCACAGTAGATAGAGGTAGGGAAGACTTTGGGAAGCTCAAGCCCCTATTGATTCCCAACAGACATAGGAATAACAAAGATAAGTTCTGTGCCTACCATAATGAGATTGGGCACAATATTTTGGAGTGCTGGGTGCTTAAGGATGCCGTAGAAGACCTCATCAAGAGAGGTCACTTAAGGGACTACGAGGTCTGACCCTTCGAACAGCAACCTCCACTACCCCAACAAATCACTGATCCAGAGCAGGGACCCTCAATTAGAACCATATTTTGATCCTATAATGATATTTAGAAGTTAATGAAAGCATCTCAAGTCTTTCTATCTGATAATCTTCAGCAAAATGTTATTCAAAAACAGAGTTACTCTGTGTTGACAAAGTCAAACTCGATATCGTTACCAGGCTTTCAGTTGAGGTACCTCGAGTGCTAAATTCATTACCAACTTTTCAGTTGAGGCATCTCATGTGCTGAATTCATTACCAGCTTGCCAACTAAGGTGCCGAGGTGCTAAAATAAACTCATTTCTAGTGAAAGCTATAAGCTCATTGATTTATGGAGGCACTAAAATAAACTCATTTCCAGTGGTAGCTATGAGCTTGCTGAAGCATGGAGGCGCTAAAATAAACTCATTTCTAGCAAAAGCTATGAGCTTATTGAGGCATGGGGGGTGCTAAAATCAAGCTTAAACTGTCTATTGAGCAACAAGATTGCTATGGTACAAACAGCAAGGCGTAGTTTACATGTGACCTACTACTCATAGCTTACTGCAACCTATTGCTCGTAGCTTACATAAAACCCGTTGCTTGTAGCTTACATGCGAACTATTGCTCATAGCTTACATGCGACCTATTGCTCGTAGCTTACGTGCGACTTATTGCTCACAGCTTTCATGCGACCTACTACTAGGTGCAACTCTCATGTGCCCTACCTGGGTGCTCTACCATTACCAACAGAGGCACTCTAGTGCTCAGATTCATTACTAGTAAAAGAATATAACTGATTGGTTGTCTAAAATTTTCATTTAGCTATTATGTACAAGACATCCAACATAACATTCATGAAGAAAGCTCACTCATTAAAAGCCTCACTTAACGAGGTAAATTCACATCAAAAGATTTAGAGTACAAATAGAATAGGCCTACAGCTATCATGTATTGAAAAGAAGATTGGCTTCTAGGAGCTGAAGTCTGACTAGTTGGAGGATCGATGGGCACATTGGCTCCCTAATCTTCTTCTTGTTGTCCTCTTCAGCTAAAAAGCTCCTTCTCGGTTGCCTCACTCCCAGCACTGAGAATTCAAAAGAAGCAAAAGAACATTGTTGGAAAAGCTGAATTCCACGACATAACTGTGATGAAATAATCTAAGATTTACACAGGATCTCCTAGAATCCTCAAAGAATAATTGTCCATTGCTTAGCCAAAGCACCCATCAAGTCATTTTGTGGAGGAGGAGGAAGGATTTCTCATATCGTAAATAGATTAGATTGGCTTCACCAAAAGATCCAGAGAATATCCAACTGTTCTTGATTGAACAGTCTAAGAGAAAACAAGGCTGCCACACCAATGGTTAGGAAACATGTACAGTAAGAGGTATGGCCTGGTGCAGATGAAGTGAAAGATTTAAGCTTGAAAAAACAACACTACAAACTACAAACAAAGACCTTGCTAGCAAACTGCAACTCCTAGTCTGCAGCAGATTGAGAGTTAGGGGCTAATGTTTTGGTTGTTTTTTGGGCAATGCAAAATGGGTTGGTAAAAGCCCAATAAGAGATGAGTCCAACTAGAAGAACCCTAGGTCATCCAAGAACTGAGGTCATTTGAAAGAGGCACCACCTCACTAGTTGCAAGCTTAGGGCACAAGACGAGGTTAAGGCGGTAGGCCCGCCTTGCTAGAGATGAGCCCCAACTCACCAGGCCAGTGGGTCACCCTATTTGAGCTCAAGTCATCAAATATGGGCTTGATATCACTAGTCAAAGGTAGGCAGCAACCCTAGGACAAGAGCCCCAGCTCACAGGATGAAGCACACTACCTAGCTAAAGACTCTTTATGGCCAAACGTTAACCCGAGGCAAATGGTAAACTTGTGAACACTAGCTTGTAGCTTATAGGACCCACTCACAGAAAGCAATCTGCATAAGCTGGCCTACAGTCCATAGAAGCTAATTTGTAGAAGTCCAAACTGTTAGCACATTTATTACTTGATGTAATAGATTTATAATTTATTAAATTACAGTTGTAACATTCTAGCCTCTATAAAAGAGGGTGGAAGTAGGAATCCAAACAAAAGATTTTAGCTAAACCACGTTAAAAAACCTCAGTTGTCTTCTCCTTGTTCTTCCTCATCTTCTTTGACCCATTGCATTTGTTTGATTTCTACATTTGTCTGTTGCTCTTACAACCAAATTGCAGTTTGGGGATTATAGAACTATATTGGTTGACTAAGATTTCAGCTTACCAAATTTTATTGTCAACAGAGTCGATTATAGAATTAATTCAAAAACTCATGAAAAAATCTAGATAAATGCAAATCGATTACTGTATCAGTTTAGGAAATCCTGAGTTTAGTTTTTCTAAGTTTTTGTTTCTCTAAGGGTTTTCCTAGTTACTGAAACACCTAGTTAGCATCTCAAATTCTCTCCACATACCTGCAAAACAAACTCAACAACATCTCTGATGCATAAGTTAGTAATTGCAATATACAAATCAAATAATAATGAAAAAGAAAATGAAGATTTATAAAAGTTTTTTAGAGAATTAACAATTTTTGTCTTTTGGTGAGTGTAACTTCTATTCTACATTATGAGTTGCTTTCTTTTTTCTCACATAGACTTGCAAAACTAGAATTAAGTTTGCTTGGCTAGTACCTAGTAAGTTTTGGGTCCAAACTTGTTAGTAAACACAATAGAAACTTTCTTAACAGTAGATGATTTTGATAACCACACAAGTTTCTCATTTGGTCTTAACAGATATGTTCCATTCCTAAATGGACAATCCTTGATATGATGGCCCTTATAATTACAGTAATAGCAGGTGATATAGGTAGGATTCCATCTCTTAGATTTTTTGTATTGCTATTATTTATATCCTAAGCCAACTTTATTTTGAAAATTTTTCTAATTTTCCAGCATGCCATTCAGTTTCTTATTACTTTTAGCAAATCCTTGTAAAGCCTTATTCAATTTTTCTATTTCTAGGTTATAGGACTCACAATGTTCACATGCTTTGGTCTCTCTTACCAATTTTTCAAATAAATCATTCAAGTCAGCATTTTCTTTTTCAATTTGTTCAATCTTCTTAACCAAATTCTCATTCTAACTCTTTTAATTTCTTTATGTCCTTACTGGCTTTGGTATATTGATGTGTGTTTTTCGCAAGTGCATAGTATAGTTGTAGTAGACACTAGTAAGTATGGGTCAAATCCTATAGGGATCTCGCTATTAACTACTAGAGTTTGCAATTTAAGTTGTCTAAATCAAATAAAGGTATTGAAGATATTAAAGAAGATTGATAAAAAAGCAGCACTTAATAAGTAAATGAAATTCAATTGTAAAAGCCTAGGATTAGGGTTCAACACACTTATGGTCTTTAACAAATAGTGTAAATCCTTCCTATTGTAATTACTTAGATAGTTGAGGATGGTTTAGCCTAGGTTAATTACTAGCCTCTTTTAAGGTCAAATAATAGTACTTAAATCAACCTAATTGAACCTACTTTCATGGTTTGGATTAATTTAAGCCCTTTAAGATCAATACTAACCAAATTAATCCTAAAGGAACTTAGTATACTTTTGTGACCAAAATTCCCTTATTCAACTGTTAGAGTTCTGGTGATAATCTTCTCCTTTCGGTACTTCAACTATCTAGCTAAGATTAGATAAAATGATGGCCAAATATTTTATCAAAAACTCAATAGGCATAACAGTTGAATCAATTAATACCAAGTAATTATAATACGAAATCAATCAACAGCAACAAGGGACCATAATTAGATTAGATTATTCCCAATCGTAGAATGGAAATTTACTCACACGTAAGGGAAATAAAAATCAAATTCATTAACATTAAGAACTTCATAATATTCAAAACAATGCAAAAAAGTAAAGATGAAGATTGAAAGAGAAAACCAAGATGTCTATTGATGAAAAGAAAATAAAATCTTTGCAAGAACTTCAATCCAC
>JANHAO010007579.1:0-20268 GCA_026873985.1 Saraca asoca | reverse complement strand
AAAATAACAAAAGATCAAAAAATAATCTTCTTGTATCAAAGTCTTGTATGCTTGATATAACCTGAAATCAAATAGAAATCAGTAACAAATAATAAAACAAAAATATTTTTACATCATAACTAAAATTTGTTTTTCAATATTAAAAACAAAATGTAGCTTAGAGTGTCTTGATCAAATAATCTTTAAGATTAATAATCTCCACTCTAAGGCTAACAGGTTGATTGAATTTAGTAGATATGTAGCCAATGAGATTTTGAGCTATTAATGATCATTTTTATCAAGTTTTTCTTTTTTCTTGTGTATGATTTTCTTTCATGAAATTGTTAATCTAGAACTTACTTTGAATCTTTTTGAGATTACATTGGCACATGCATGCATGAATATGATTATGGCATTCTTTGATTAAGCTACCTTTTTTTTTTCTAACCTTGAAATATACCATTATTGAGCCTCTTTGAGCCTAATTGACCTTTTTCTTGTTTTGTAACCCATTAGAAAGCCAAACTTTGAATGTCTTTACCTTTTCCTAATCTCAGGGATTAGTATAGCATTTAATTCATTAGTGGGATAGATTCTTGAATAAATATGAGATTGTACTAATTGTTTGGTGAAAAGGCAAATGTGATTCATTATAATGAAATGAAAAAGCAAAAGAGAGAGAGAGAGAGAGAGAGAGAGAGAGAGAGAGAGAGAGAGAGCTCAATGCAACTGAAGAGAAAGAAAATAAGAAAAAGAAAATTGAATTTGAAGGAAAAAGAAAATTTTCAAAAAGAAAAAGCTCAAAATAAAATAAGGTGAAAAAAGGAAGAAAAAGAAAGAGAAAAAGAGAAGTGATAAATGTGAAAATTTGTGATGTGGATTCTAGTTTTAATTGCTCCTTTACTTGTTTGAATTTATACCACAATGCTTTATTAGTCTCTTTAGTTTTGTATTTTCATATCCTTATTATTAATTTCTTTCCATTTTTCCTTAACCACATTAGAACCTTTGAGAAGTCCTTTTGATTTGTGTTGTGCATGTGATTTAAGTAATGGAGATGGATGATAAGTAAGCTTATGGTAGTGAGTGAATTTGAGCAAGACACTTCCTTTAAATACTAATAGAGTTAGAGAGCTTATCTTGTGAGGGTTTACTAATTTTATCTATTTTCTTTTTAAATGAAATTATTAGTTGGTGTTGATTTTTGACTTGTCAATAATATTGCTTTATGATGTGTTATGTCCCCTGAAATTTTAGTTATTTTCTTACTTTTGATTTTGTATTCTTATCATTGTTGAAAGGTTAGAAAGTTTTTGTTTTGAGTCTAGTTTTGGTGTCTTACCTAAGGACGTGCAAGAGCAGGTGTGGGGGAATTTGATAAATACAATTTACACACATTTTTTATCCTTTCTATACTTAGTATTTTTTCTTGTTTATGTGTTAAATTAGATGCTTGTGATTGGTTTCTTAATTTGATCAGTTTTAGAACTTAATTGGAATAATTCAGTAATTTGACACTGTTTTAGATTTTTGGATGTATCTGGAGTTTTGGACTTTGGTTTTGGGCTATTGATATAAGCCTTAAAAATCTATGAGTAAGCTATGCAAATGTTATGAAGATTCCCAAGCCTAGTCCAATTGTTTAGAGGGTCAAATTAAGCCCTAAAGTTGCAATAGAGTGTTCACCCATTGACTCAAAAGGGCTCCAAGACTCAATTTGGTGCAAACCAAAATCCATTAGATAGCTAAGATTCACCACTACAACTTTCATGAAAGGGTCAAGGTCAAAATACATCGTTTTGAATAATTTATAGGATTATGAATCTAAGTGATGAATACTATTACGAGTTGGACTACTTTACAAAACTATTTCAATTTTTAGTTTATAAGTTGAGCTGAAATCAAATTTTTAAGCAATGGTAGGGTCATTGGATTTCTAAAAGACACGGCTACAACTTCTATGAAGAGACCTAAGTCCAATTGTGCCTCTATCTAACCCTAATCAATAGTTAAAGTGAGAGGAGAGGTATAGAGTATAAAAATGCAAAATTTAGTAGTCTTTTAGGAATCTTTTCATTATCTCATTTGTGTAATAAAAGAGGAGATCTTCTATGGCAAGAACACCTATTCTTTTAGGTCTCTTCTTTTCTTCTTTTATTATTTTTTCATTTCCTTTTATCATGTGTAGATAACTTTTTCATTTAATCTAAGGGAAATTCTGCTTCAATTCTCTGATTGATTGTAAGACTTGTTTCTTTTGTTAATTTTTTTCTAATTTGATTTTCCTATTTCTCTAATTTAATGAAATTAATTGGTTTGGATAATTAGTTAATTTGACCAATTAATTGATTGCTTATTATGATTAACTACTAGCTAAACCTATGTAATCAAAGTTGTTTATGGCTATTTGGCTTAAGTAGCAATTGGGTGTTTAATTATATGCTGGTGTTAATCAATTATTCTAAAGAAATATGGGGTGATTGATGAATTTGTTATAGGCATGTGTTTATGAATCAGTCTTGGTCTTTTTTGGTTCCTAATGTTGTTAAGTTGATTGAAATGTTAGACTTTAATTAATTCAGCAATAAGGTTTAATTCGGGTACTAGGCTTGGTTAACAAAATTAAAGGAAAATTAGCAATAATTAGTTTAAGTGTTAGGCTTAATTGAATTATGGCTAAGTGGTTAAATAGGGAATGAACTTTTGTATCTATGGTGACTCATTGAATTAAATGTAAGAGTCCTTTCAATTGAAGCTTTCCCACTTAAAGTTTCCTTTTAACAATTAACTCTATTTGTGTATTGTTGACGATGAAATCCGATTCTGCCGAACTCTAGCCAATGAATATAGTTCTTGAATCCCAAATTACTTTCTGGTTTGTGAAATACGGGGAAGGGAAGAAGAAGAAGAATGAAAGGAAGAGAAACGATGGAATGCAATGCTTTAATGTGGTTCAGCTAAATTCGGGCAACATTAAACCCTACATCCACGATAGAGCTTTTATTAAGTTAAAGAGAAGTTTACAAAGTTGTTGCTTATTTTTCTTCGGCCCCCTTTTCTTCTAACAAAGAATTCCTATTTATAGAGGAAGAAGGGTTACATGCAATGATTATAAGCTACAATTCTATTATATCAAGAAGTAAATGTAAAATACAGAAGAACTCCTACAATCCGGCTGCTACAGGCTACTTTTTTTGGGGTGGGCCCCTTTGGTTGGCTAGAATGCAAACTTGACGTAGGCCTATTTGTAACTCCTTCTCACGGAGCTCTCGGCCTCAGGGGATACTTAGCCTTTATGAGCTGAGAACCCTGGTGAGAGGTTGCTACCCTTCTAACAATGAGGACGGGTTCAAGGTTGGGAAGCGAGCTCGATCTTTGTGTGACCTAGGGCTTGGTGAGCTAGGACTCGACGAGCTGGGATAATTTGCCAAACTCGTGAGTTGGGACCTTGCGTACTTGTCCTTAGCAATCTGAATGTCCTTCAGACCTAGTTTCTACCAAGTTTTCGGCCTGCCTGGGGCAAGACCAATTTTCACCTATAACATTTACTTTGCTGCCCAGTGTCTATTTGTGCATTCTATTTAGATAGCCAATATCCCTTTATTTTTACTTTGCATCACTAAATTAATCACCAATTCCTATAGATCAACCTAGACTCTACCTTCTATGAGTTTGGGTAGTTCAACTTATTATCTTTGTCAGTTTTTACAGCTGTCACTTTGGAATTGTTTATAAGAACTAGTTTCTAAAGGGGACAAACTATGGTTAGTGTGAGCCTAGCTAAAAAGGAAGAAGGTATCTATATGTGGAACAAGGTTTCGAGGAAACTAAAGATAATATTGGAAAAGAGCTATTGTGAGTGATAAGACGAAATGTCTAAGCAAGAAACACTTGAAGCAAGGAGATGTCGAGGACCATGAAGATGAACCTTGGAATAGAATGAGTATAGGTTAATTGATAAAGGTTTGGCATGCCTATGGATGGTGGTTAAGCTTTTGAAAATATAAGAGATTTGATTTGCACAATGTCATGTATTGGTCTCATTAGAAAGACATAAGTTGCAAAAGGTGCCTTAGGAAAGGAACTAGAGGTAAGTCCAATGGGTGTGAGGAAAGTCTATGACATTAGGGGAAAAAGACCAAGATGAGTTAAAGTGGAAAATGGCTAGTTAGAATCTAGTGGAATTTCATGAATTGGACAAGTAGCTTTTGGGAGATGAATGGTCACTGATGAATTTGGAGTACCTTAAGAGGCTAGTGAAAGTTGGAACAAGTTGGAATAGGTAAACAGGAGTTAATGGAAAGGCTTTTATGAGTTTTGAATCAATGCAACTTAATTTAATCCGTTGAGGCCAATTTATGTAACTAATGTAGCCAAGGGTAAAGCTCAAGCTTGGAGATGGAATTGGACCAAAATAAGGCCATAATGGGTTTAGGAGGACAAAATGTGCAACCTACAAAGTTTGAGCTCTATTGGCCAAGAAATTCTGGTCACAAGTCGATTGGACCCTATAGAAACAAAAAATCTTAGGCTTTGTCTTGTACATTTTGAAGCCAAATTTGTTCTTAAACCTAAGCCCAAGCCTTTTTCCTTACTCTTCCATCATTCTTAAAGAACTCTTAGCCAGAATTCTTGCCTTGCAATCTTATTCTTCAACAATCCTAAGTGTTCCCATTCTTGTCATGGATTGTTTTATCGAAGTATTTCAATAACCTTTTAAATTTCCTTAAACAATCTAGCAAGGAAGAGATACCTAAGAGCTATGAAGAGGTGCGTTCTAGTGAATTAAGCCTTCGAGTTGAGAGGCAAAAACTAGGGAACGTTATTGAATAAAGAACAAGCATTCACCATAATAAAAAATAATGAGAATGGTGAATGATGTGGATTTTGAGATCGTGAGGTTGAGGCAGTTGTGGTGGAAGGCTTAGAGGATGAGGATTTATTTCCTAGTGAACAACATGACATGATGATGGCCACAAAAATGGAAGAATGAGATAGTAAAGAATAATGAAATGGGCTAGAGATGATAGTGATACAAAAATAATGGTGTGAAAGATTAGTGTTTCCAAAAGTTTGGAATCAAGCCTTGCAAGAAATCAAGGGCAAAGGAGAGGATATAAATAGCAGTGGTTAGAAAAAGGAAAGTAACGAACCATGGTTTTAAAAAGTATCATGGAAAGTGCCACTATGGAAATAGATTGATAAGAAATAATGAAGTTGGAAGTAAATAGAAGTTTGGGAAAAGTATATGAGTGAGGGGATGATCTATGTGAGAGAATGTTATGGGGTAGAGTTCAGAATAGACTAGTTTAGGAAAATAAGGAGTTGGTTGTCCACAAGGAATACCCCAAGGAGAAGGATGGCAATTTGCCCTAAATTTAGAGATCTCCATAGGGATTTCTATGTAAGGCACTGCGATGAGGAGATTTTTTATCCCGTAGAGATAAGATGGGGCAAAAGTTTGTGTTGTTCCAAACTTTGAGGATGGGGCAAAAATTGTAGTCCTTGTCTTGTCATGCCATTGTACCAAGATTTAAAAAATATTGTTTTATTTTTCCTTTATGTGAATTTAGAACTTCATTTACTTGTATTTGAGATTACATAGTAATTATGTGTGAATTTGTAACACTTAATTTTAAGATTTATATATTTTTTTTAATTTCTTTATATTTAATCATTTCTTGAAAGTCTCCATGGAGCATTGTTGCCCTGTGATATGGGGATGGAGTAGATTTTGTCTTTGATAATGAGGCATAGGATAAGTGCATATTTTGTCCCCGATAATAGGGAATGGGGCTAGACAATGCTTATCTAGAGCTACCCTACCCCAGTGTCATTCCTACTTAGGAATTCATATGTTGATGGGTTAATGTTCATTGAAGGATGAAAAAGGAAGACTAGCCGATTAACATAAAGAGTTAGCAATTCTGGAAGGAAAAGATTGGGGTTGGTGTAAATGGATGAAAGAGGTCTAGTAACATACGATTCAGAGTGAATTTATAACTTAGGTAAGTTATGTAATAGGTTTGGGAAAAAGATAAGTGATCAAGGAGTTAGAATGTGAAAGGAGAGGATGATTATGGATCATGCTAAGAGTAGCTCAAAGCAGGAGTTGTCCACAAAGAGAGAATACCTGCTTGGCCTAAGCTCTTGGTAGAGTACTTACATGGAGGGGATGTCCTTGTTCATTATGCTTTTCAATAGTTTTAGGGGTAATGAAACTATTGTAAAGAGGAGCAAGTTTATGAATGAGAGTTATTTTTGTTGCAATTATACAATTATGGAATCTTAAGTTGGCTTGTTTCTAAAAGCCCTTTTCAAATCTTGTGCCAAAAAAGAATTCATTGATGCAGTTGATATATATAGATATAAAGTACTATAAAAATATTATATTTGTAAATAAAGAAGAAAGGTAATATGAGAATAAAAAACAATAAAATGAAATTGTTTTGCCATCTAAGAGTTAAAAAAAAAATTGAAAGTGCTTAAAAGTATATAAGAGTGTGATTAAAAATTAGATTTTCATAATTAAATTTGAAACTGTCTTATTTAAAAAACAAATATTAATAAAGCGAGTGTACAAAATGTGAATAAATAAATAAGTGTTAAGATTCCTAGGTTTAGAATACAAATATGAATCCTATCAAGATATATAGCTTTTGAAAAAGTTAACGTACCACATACGTACTCAATAGGGAACCCAAAATGTATTAGATGAATGATCAGATTTAGATGGATTATCTTTCTATACGTACTTTAGAAAATATGTATCAGTACGTTTTCTTATACTTTTGTAAAATGTTTTCATACTTTTCACAACTTTTTTATTAAAAGTTGTAAGTTTTATATAAAAATGAAAAAAAAATTTGATGAAATTTTGAATAATGAAGTGGCAACCTTTCGTGCTTGTTACATGCAGAATCTGTATATATTTATAAATTTTTATGAAAAAGTTATAAAATTTTATATAAAAAATTATAATTTTTATGACTTTTATGACTTTTATATTAAATTTTCATAAAAACTCACAAAATCTCTAAATATATATCAAAGTATTACTCAACTATGGTTTAAGTTAGAAGTATTTGCTATTAGAATCAGTTTGGGGCAGCCTTAAGCCAAGGAGGAGCTTAGCTTTTTGCTTTTCACAACAAACTGCTTCAACGGGAGTCTTAAATGTTTGTGCTTTTCCATTATAGACCTCCCATATCTGTCATTGTATAAAAAAAAATGTTCGTTTCCTCTCATGTATGCATTCATTAAAATTAGAAATTGACTCCACCAAAATATGATGAAAAATGATATATAAATTGAATCTCTATTCAATTATAAATAATGGGTTATGTTTCGGTCTATACACAATAAAATTTGTATCAATAAGTACTCTTATAAGTTTGGAAAAAAAGTTTTATAATTTTCACAAATTCTTCATTGAAAGTTGTAAATTTTATGAAAAATGAGAAGATTCTTGAGGAATTTTTTTATGTAACTTTTGTTCCATATACACTTATAACTTTATTGTGAAAGATGCAAGATTTTGTATATGTTATAGGCATTTTTAGGCTAGGCAGAATGGACGAACAGAGGCCTAAAGAATTGGGTCAGGGGGGAGAAGGCGTGGCCCAACTTGTAGTGAGGTCACTGAAGCCAGATAGTAGGTCGCGTAGTGCGAGCTCGAAGTTTTCAACAGGACAAGGCTACAACGAGCTTCTCTCAGCATAATTGGGAATAGCTAATATCTAACAGACAGTTTGAATACTCTACCAACTTGCAAATCAGCCTCCAAAGTCTGACAATGATTTATCCCGCATTTATTACTTGACGTCTAGCATTTAATGCTCAATGTAGATGTAATCAAAGTTTTACAATGATAAATTATGACTTGTAACCCTCTCGGCTTCTGTAATTGGGAGGAAGAGCCATTGCATAAGATATAGTGAAATATATGCAGAAACTCTGCAGAAATAGCCATAGACATATGTATTGTTGCTCTGTATAGTAAAACAACCGCTTAAAGCCAATGCAATCATCGTGGACGTAGGGGTCATATTGACTTTAGCTGAACCATGTATTCTCTCCACTCTTCCTCTGAAGCTCTTGCCATTTTCTTACATTTCTTGTACTCTTAACAGTAGTTTGGTTCTCAGAATCCTCAGTTGACCGATTACCAAAATTGACTATCAACATTTTGCCATGTCCGGTGGGACCAGACTGCTTTCTTAATTACTCACTGATTGATCACAATGGCAAGAGGAAGAGTAACTAGGAGTTCAGACGTTGCTGCTAACCAACTAGGTGGCCATAAAGGGCAACGACGAAGTATACTTGGAAACAAAAACATAGTCTTAGCAAGTACTCCTCCATCCTTTTGGAGGTTGACGGCTTACGAGCCCTACAACAATGCCAAGAAGTGCTTGAGAGTATAGTCAAGAGGCTTGCCGATGTAGTCGAGGTGTTAGCTCAAGTACACACTTAGAGAGCACAAAAACAAGGCAAAGCTGCCCTGGTCATAGAATTGGTTTGACAGCTACAGGGAGAGGTACCAGGGCAAAAGGGAGAAATCGACCAGAGAAGGAGCCCAACAAGCAGATTCAGATCACTCCTCCAATTCGCAACCTAAAATGGAGGGATGACGAGCTCACAAGCGTAATGAAAATTAGTGACCTGGGAACTCGCACCACACTAAAGGCTCGAAAGCGGGCCATGATAGTGGTAGGAATCAACGATCTGAAGTTCAAGATTAGATGATCGAATAGCTCATGCAAAGGGTGTAAAGGTTGGAGAAATGTCCGTCGACCTAGGACCAATCACGCCATTATGAGGGGAAAACCTCACTTTCCAAAGAGATCGAGACAGAGCCTCTCCCCCATTGATTCAAGGTTCTAGCCATCCCACCATATAAGGGAAAAAGTGACCCATACGACCATTTGGATGCTTTTAACATCTAGATGGACCTCCAAACTAGCAATCCCCTGATTAAGTGTCAAGTCTTTCCAGCTACTCATGGGGATGTGCCACGAGCATGGTTCAAAGGTCTTCCAGCTTGCAGCATCAATAGCTAGGAAGAATGCCAGAATAAATTTATCGACCAACACATAACCCTCAAGAAGCAGCTCGCTTCCTCTTGCCACTTGGCCACAATTTTCCAACGAAAGGATGAATCACTAAAGGATTACATCATGAGATTTCAATGTGAGGTCAGTAATGTGAGAGTCCCTCCAATGACAGCATTTTAACAATGATTTCAGTGAGACTTCGTACAGACAAGAAACTGTACGAAAGCATATACAAATCCCAGTGAAAAGCTTGGGGGAATTCTATGAGCAGACTGCTAAAGAAGCCTGATGGGAGGAAACTTTGGTTCGAAAAAGTCTAGACAGAAGGGTGAAACTAGTACCTCAGCTTCCGGCCAGGACAGGAGAAGGAACAACTATGGAAAGAATAGAATAGGCCAGACCAATGACGCGGGTGCCTGACCTGCTAAGAAAGCTAGGACAAAGCGACCTGAACCCCGAGGTCACCATGATAATTATAGTATCCTATCCGATACTCTAGAGAGGATATACGCCACAAAAAAGCACAAGGAGAATTTTAGGTGAGCTAGGCCCCTGCTGACTCCTTAAAAGTATAGGGATACCAATAGGTTTTGTGCCTACTACAATGACATTGGGCACACTACCTCTAAATACAGGTCGCTTAAAGATGTAATCAAGAACCTAACAAGAGAGGTCGATTGAAAGATTATGTGGTGCGACCTTCGAGTTAGAGACCTCAGTAGCAGATAGTGCAACCTTCTTAGAGCACTGAACAAAAGCAAACAGTAGTGGTTAGAACCATCTTCACGATCCATGGAGGGCCACACATTACTGGAGCTTCACATAGCTTGTGTGAACGATATGTATGAAATGCGAGGTATGTCTTATCTGCGGGTTGTAAGTCTGACAGACCTGCTAAGAAAGCCAAGGCTACTTTAGAGTGCATCACCTTTGCAAATAATGATGCATGTGGGATCCAGTCCCTTCATAATGATGCTCTTGACATTAGAGCCAAGGTCAGCAACGCTGAGGTACAAAGGATCATGTTGCATACTGGCAGCTCAATCAATGTCATGTATAGAAGGTGCTTCAAACAGATGGGATTGAGCCAGAGTGATCTTGAACCTTCACCCGAACCTCTTTTTGGCTTCACTAGTGATATGGTATTACCCGTAGGGCAAGTCAAACTTCCTATCACTCTGGGAGACAAGGACCATCAGTCCATAGTTCTAGCTGACTTCTTGGTTGTAGACTGCCCTTCGACTTATAACATAGTACTAGGACGACTAGTGATGAATGATTTAGATCTGGTCATGTCAACCAGGATGCTAACAATGCGATTCCTAACCTTGAATGGAGTCGGATGCATACGAGGTGAGTAGTACACAGCCCAACGATGTTATAAGGACACTGTGAAGCTCGGGGAGAAGGGTAAAAAAGTTGATATGGTATCTAATGAAGAGCTCTGAGCTCCAAGCTCAACTGGGATCAATCGCGATCTCGAACCCCTTGACCTGGAACTAGATCGAGAGATTGGGCCAATTGAAAAGCTCGAAGAGATAAGGGGTCAATGAGGTAGATGACGAGAAGTGCCTCAAGCTCGGAAAGAACTTACCCCCCGATGTAAGGGTCCAACTGGCTGATTTTCTAAAAGCAAACTTGGATGTTTTTGCTTGGAATCACAAGGATATGGTGGGGATCGACCCCAAAATTATGTCACATAAGTTGAATATTGATCCTCACCACAAGCCGGTTCATCAGAAAAGGAGACCACTCACCACTGAGTACTCTAACACCCTAAAGGAGGAAGTAAACAGACTATAGGCAAACAAATTCATCCAAGAAGCTCACTGCCCAGTCTGGTTAGCTAACCCTGCCTTAGTAAAAAAGAAGAATGGAAAGTAGAGGACATGTATCGACTTCACAAACCTCAACAAGGCCTACCCAAAGGATAACTTCCCCTTACTAAGAATTGACCAACTTTTTGATGCAACGATCAGGCATCAACTCCTCAGTTTTATGGATGCATACTTCGGGTATAATCAGATACCCATGGACCCTCAAGATAAGGAGCACACCTTGTTCATCACAAATCGAGGATTGTATGACTACAAGGTGATGCCCTTCAGGCTCAAGAACGCAGGAGCAACCTACCAATGGTTAGTCAACATGATGTTCAAAGATTAGATTGGGAAGACTATAGAGGTTTATGTGGACAACATACTTGTGAAGTCCAGACAGGTTGTGAATCATGTAAAGGATCTAGATGAAATGTTCCAGATCCTAAGGAAATACCAGATGACACTGAATTCGTTTAAGTGCACGTCTAAAGTAGCTTTCAAAAAATTTCTTGGGTTCATGGTCAACAACAAAGGAGTAGAGGCAAACCTAGAGAAAATAAAGCACTCATCGATATGAGATCATTGACCGGGATCAAAGACGTATAGAGCCTAACTGGTTGGGTTGCAGCACTTAGCAGATTCATCTCGAAAGCAACAAATAGATGTCTATCGTTCTTTGATGTCCTAAGGAAAGCCAAATGCTTTGAATGGACCGAAGAGTGCGAAGCTACCTTTATGCACTTAAAGGAGTATATGGGTTGAGCTCCATTATTATCCAAACTGCAAGAAGGCAAGAAGCTAATTCTTTACTTAGGAGCATCTTAGCATGCCAGTAGCGCAACCCTTGTCTGAGAAGAGAGCAGAGTGCAACTCTCAATGTACTACATGAGCAAGAGGTTGCTAAATATAGAAGAAAACTATACCCCCATAAAAAAGCTTGTTTACTATCTTGTTGTCGTGTCTAGAAAATTGTGGCCTTACTTTCAAGCCCATACCATTGAGGTGCCTACTTAGTATCCATTAAGACAGACTCTCCAGAAGGTATATGCCTCAGCTCGTTTGCTCAAGTGGGTAATCGAGCTTGCACAATTTGACATCCATTACAAGTCAAGGTGGGTGATTAAGGGACAAGCCCTAGCTGACTTCATAGTAGAATTTACTGGACCTACCAGGGAAGAGGTGGAAATCTCGGAAGGACCATGGTGGGAGCTCTATATAGATGGGTCCTCATGTGAGTAGAAGACAGGAGCAGGAATCCTTTTAATTAGCTCGGAAGGGCATAAAATCCTCTGTGCCCTAGGGTTAAAATTTTGAGCTACCAATAATGAAGCAGAATATGAAGCACTACTCACAGGACTTCGTCTAGCAAAGGAGGTATGAGCTGAAAATTTGAAGATCTTCAATGACTCTCAACTAGTCGTTTGTCACATAAAAGGGAAATATCAGGCAAAGAGACCAAAAATGGCTATCTACCTATAAAGGACTTAGGAGTTGCTCAACAAATTTTGAAGGTATGAGATCAACCAGATCCCCCGAGCTTGAAACATGCATGCAGATGCGTTAGCTCACTTGGCCACAGAGAGGGACAGACTTTTCAGGCGCAATACCAGTAGAAACTCTTCTATTTCTGAGCATCAAGTAGAAAGATGCCGTAATGACAATCATTATGGCACATGGCTCATGGATGAGTTCTATCTTGAAGTACCTATAGGATGGTGAACTCTCGAAAGATAGATTAGAAGCATGTCGCACATGATCCCAAGCTGCCAGATATTGCATCATTGATGATATGCTTTATAGAAGGGGTTTCTTGGCTCCACTTCTCCATTGTATTGATGGTCCCAACTATGACCTCATCCTGGAGGAAATTCATGCTGGACACTGTGAAAACCACACTGGGGGGCTGTCACTGGCTCAAAAGGTTCTCTGGCAAGGTTTCTTTTGGCCAACCATGAAACCAGATGCAATTGACCTCATTAAGCAATGTGACAAGTGCCAAAGGTTTGCAAAAGTTCCTCGAGCTCCTCCAGCCTACCTCCAACAAATGGTCAGCCGTTAGCCCTTCGTAATATAGGGGATCGACCTAATAGGACCTCTCTCTATAGGTCATAGAAACTACAAATACACAATAGTACCTGTGAACTATTTCATCAAATGGGCAAAAGCAAAAGAGTTTACCCAAATTTCTTCCTCTCAAATTGAGAAATTCATTTGGAATAACATTATTTGCCAATTTGTCTCCCTCAACAAATAGTGACAGATAATAAGACTCAATTCACTAGCGAGCAGTTTGTTGAGTTTTGCAATAACCTCAGAATTTTGAAGAGTTTTTCGATTGTAGATCACTCTCAGACTAACAAATAGGTTGAGGTGGTGAACAAGATCATTCAACAAATCCTGAAGAAAAAATTGGAAGTTAGAAAAGGGGTGTGGATAGACGAGCTATTGAAGGTGCTATAGGCTTATCAAATTATAGCTTGCAGCACCATAGGAGAAACCCCTTTTTTGATGGTCTACAAAACTAAAGCCATGATACCAGCAGAGTTTGAAATAACTTCACACTGGAGAGCTAATTTTAACCTAAAGGAGAATAACTAGCTGCTCACTACGAGTCTTGATCTTGTTGAAAAACTAAGAGACATAGCTCGCCTCAGGGTTATGACCTACCAACAGCAGGTCATGAGGCATTTTAACTGAAGGGTCCAAGCTCGGAGCTTCAAAGCAGGCGATCTCATCCTATGCCTTGTTTTGCCAGGAGGTCACAACCCCAGTGAAGGGAAATTGGGTCCAAATTGGGAAGGCCCATATGTAATCAAAGAGAATTGAGAAGTAGGGGATATCGCCTAGCAAGTGTTGAAGGAGTTGAATTCCTCTGAGCATGGAACGCCGAGCATCTCCCACTATACTATCAATAAGGGCAAATTTAGCCTTGTAGATTTGTAACATTCTTTAAAGTTTCGAATTGAATAAGGATCAAAAAGTTCTTTTTTTTTCTTATGTTCAGCACGCTCTTTAATGTATTTCATCCACAATTAACCTTATTTAAGCTTAACAAAGAAAAACCATGCTCTGCAAGGATAGCCTAGCCAGCTATCTCACAAAATGAAGATGCTCGAACCTTGCATACTACAATCTAATATGACTCATTTGGGTTTGTGCAGTTCACTAGTAGATTAGTTAACGAAACATCAAAATGTTTGATAGATCAAAAATTCAAGATAAAAGTGTCTTGATTACAAAAAGTATAAAATCAGATCAAGAAAACATAAGTTAAAGCTATACAGATGCTATATGAGATGGAGCTGGAGAATTAGAAGGATCCCAGGTAGCATAGGAATTCATAGCAACCATAGGCAGGTTTTCTATTACTTGTTCTCCAAGCCTCTCTTTAGCTACTTCTTGCATTAGTGGATTGCCCTCAGCCCACTCTATGCCCTGAACAAGAGGATCACTAATAGTTTCAATGCTTGGAGGAAAGGTTGCCTCTACACCCTCTGCCAAAGAAAGAGAAGTCAAAATCTGGATGCTTCTACCACAAAGTGTACATGAAGCTGTCGGTGGTGTCAAAAATCGTAGCTTTTCTAGCCCGATTAATCATGCAGAAGTTTCCTCTTTCACTTTGGTGATCTCCTCTTTAGCCCATGTGGCCTTTTCCTCAGCTTGCTTGGCAGCCTCTTTAGCTTGTCTAACTGCCTCCTCAACTCGTAGTGCTTTATCCTCAGCACGAGTTGCCCTATCTTGAGTAGCTTCTCTTTGTGCCAATACTACCAAATCCTCTCCCCTTTATTGAAGCTCATCATGAGCCCTACACAACCTCGAGGCCAAATGGGCCATCTTACGAGCAAAGGATTCTTCAACCCTTTTTGTCGTAGCATCAACACCCTACAACTGAGCCTCAGTGTCCTCTTACTTCTTCCTTAGTTCAGTTGCTTCATCGGTCACCACTACTAGGCTGGCCTTGAGCTGACCTCGGTCCTTCTCCCAGCTTAGGCTTTCATTTCTTAGCTTTATCACCTCCAATGCCCCCTGAAAAAGAATAGTAAGGAATCAGAACATAAATGAAGGATTAAGGAAAGTGAGAAGAAAATGACACCAACCATCAGGTAGTGGTTAGTCAATATCTCTGCTAAAGTACTCCCCCGTATCCTGTCATCCTCTAGGGACTCTGTATGAACCCCCAAGATTTGGCCCACATTTCTATTAATGACGCTATAAAGAGCCAAAGTCTTGTGTCCCAAGCCTTCGATCGGGTGCTCCGGAACACCCTCGAGCCCTACCGCCAAACTAGCAGCAATCTCTTTTCCCCTATCAATCCTTTGCCTCTTGGAAGAAGGCCTGGTTAGAGTTTCCTCTCTATAGCTCGGAGACCTCGATCTTGCTTTTTCAACCTCAACTGGCCCTAATTGCAAAATAAGGGTCAGGGCAAGTAAAGTCTCCTTTGCAATCATTAAAAAGGAAAAGAGGCCAGCTTGGACGGGAGCCAGAGTGGCAGCAAAAGAGGGTTGACCTTTAGTTTAAGTGATAGTCAAAGCAATAGCAGAGGAGGATGGACGATTAACTTGAGTAGAAGTAGGAGTAATAGTTCACCTCGACCTCACTAAAGGAGGAGGTTGGATCAAGTTGAATCTTCCCATATTAGTTTGCTCGCTAAATTTAGCAAAAGCAACTTCCCTTATTCTACAAGCTCTGACGTCCCATGAATGGTCAAGAAGCTTGGCACCAAGAGCAAGGGAAACTCATGAGCTCGCAAGAGCTTCTCATCAAACCTCAAGTCATTTTACAGATCGTCATAGACAGTAAACTTATCTAGCACCTCAATCTCCTCCATGCTCAATTCTAGCCTTTCCTTTCTTGCTCCATCTACAAAGAACATAGCAAAGGTTAGACTCAAAGCAAAATGAAAGATATCAAAAGCCTATGTCCTCTTAGCTCGCTCACCCGGATTCAAAACAAATGAGAAATTCTGAAGATGACGTAAGGACAGGCAGGAAATGTAAAACTAACATGTCTTATAAGGACCCACATTAGATTTTTCTCTGGCATCCCCATGAGGTAACACCCTCTTATACTTAGAAAGATGAGGCAAAAGGTAATAGACCCCTTCCCACTATCCAATGGTCTTGATACTATAAAAATAGCAGAGAACTTTAGCACTGGGAGGATTTCGAGGTAGACCAGCTCTAAAGAAGTCAAAGTGGAGTACACATTAGGGGTTAATTGAGAAAGGGCAAGCCTTAACTCATTCAGAAAGCTGATTATGTATGGAGGGATTGGAAACCTAAGACCCACATTAAGGTGATGAAAACTTATGGCCACAAACTTTGTGGGAGGATGAGTAGCGTGATCACTACGAGATGGCACCATAATGCGGTAGTGTTTTGGGAAGAAGTATGCCTCAACAATCTCCCACAATTCTTTAAGTTTGACGCTAGAAGAATAACACTTGAAAGGAGAATCAGCTTTAGACCCCTCTAGCCCGGGGCGAGCTGCAAACCCACTAGTGACCTCGCCATTCTGGGAGGTCACACCCTAGTGACACAAAGTGTTTCCTCAGTCCTTTCGGACTTAGTGTCCTCATTGACTATTAGGTAGGGGCAACGTCTATAGGGTTGAGACATCTACACAAGGAGAAAAGGAAAAGACAATGATCAGGTTGCTAGCATAGACCAGCTACTAGCCTAAAAATAGTTTGACCTAAAAGAAAGGTGGTTACCACCCTAAGTCACCTAGACCCAAAGACACGAACAGGGTTATGGCTATAAAACTAGTGAAACCCAGAAAGCTAGTTGAAAACTCTACCACCACCAGAAACCCTAATACCTACTAGCAAATAGATAAAATACAGCCCGTACTCCAGTTTTTCATCAATAATAAACACACCTATGGGGACCCCAAAACTAAAATCACAAGGACAGGGATAGAAACTCACCTTGATGGATAAAGAAAAAGTTTGAAGTGTGGACAGAAGCGATGCCTGGTAACCCAAACTTGGCTTGATAAACTCGAAAAACTAAAACAAGGATGAAGTTGGTCAACAGCAGTAGATGATTGTAGAGTCTATAGAGGGAAGGAGAAGAAAGGTCTGGGCTTGATAGATTTCAAATGGCAGATGAAGAAAGGGAAAAAGCCTCCCTAATTTTTATTGCAAACAGGGCAATCATCAAATCTGGAAACTCTCCAAATAACCCATGATCCAATAGACTAGCACATATCAGCATTTAAACTAAGATGTGTCCACTGGGGATAGTAATCATTGGTTGTTCATAGAAATCGAAGAGTCACATGTGAGACGAACATATCGAGATACCCGCCAGATCGTAAATTACAAATAGATGAACTATGACCCTGGCTCTCTTATGATCTATTATTCACTGCTCCTTCACAATCTGACAATTTGTAGCTCTCATGTGATCTTATGCGAGTGTGTGCAGACCTAAATGCCCACTCGCACCTCACCATGCTTCAGTGGTGCACCTTATCGCCTACTGACAACTTGGGCACACCTGGCATGATGCGTTAAGCCTCATGAGCTCATTCAATCTCCAGCTTAGGCATACCTGGTGCAATGCACTAAGCCTCACAAGCTCATCTCGTCTCCAACTTGGGCACACCTAGCGTGATGTGCTAAGCTTCATGAGCTCATCTCGTCTCTAACTCAGGGACACCTGGTGTGATGTGCTAAGCCTCACGAGCTTATCTCATCTAGAGCTCGGCACACCTGGCATGATGTGCTAAGCCTCACGAGCTTATCTCATCTAGAGCTCGGCACACCTGGCATGATGCACTAAGCCTTAAGAGCTCATCTTGTCTCTAGCTCGAGCACACCTAACACGATGCACTAAGCCTCACGAGCTTATTCAATCTCCGGCTCAGGCACACCTGGCGCGATGTGCTACGCCTCACGAGCTTATCTCATCTCTAGCTCGGGCACACTTGGTGCAATGTGCTAAGCCTCATAAGCTCATCTCATCTCACTCAGGTGCACACCAGGCATGATGTGCTAAGCCTCACAAGCTCATGTCATCTCCAACTCGGGCACACCTAGTGCGATGCACTAAGCCTTATGAGCTCATTCAATCTCTAGATCAGGCACACCTGGCGCATTGCGCTAAGCCTCACGAGATCACCTTATCTCGCTCAGGCACACCTGGTCGCCCCCTAGATCTCTTGACAATGCATGTGCACTCAATCACCCACTACAAACACAATCACACTTCAACTTAAGCTCATGACTCACAAGCCTATTTTGACTAAGGCACAGTATACACTATCAGTGCTTAAGTCCATGACTAGACAAGGTGGATTAATTTTGTCCATTAAATATTAGACTCCATGTTTGGTTAAATATAGCAAATAGAAACCAATCTATAAAAGAAGCTCGAATGTAATTTTCTAAAACACATGACAACTAGTTACACATTCGAAATGTCAAGAGAAAGGACAATCTTCATTACAAAACCTCTTTCAACAAGGTGAGTCTATACAAGAAAATTCTAAGTACAAAGACTGGGGTAAACCTACAACTACAATGAGCAGGAGGAACTATCCTTTCAGAAGTCATGGCCCATGAACAGGCTAAACAGTTCTAACTCCTCTTTCGTATCTTCTTCCAAAGTTAAGAGCTTATTCCTCAACTCCTCAACCCTTGAATGTTTGGGGAAAAAGATCAGAATGTCTCACCATGCAAAGAGACTAGAGAGCATAAGTGAAGACTGCCTTAACCATGAAAAGGTGGTGAAGGAAGGTAACAAAACTTCTTGGGATCCTTAAAGAGGAATCACCCTTAGAAGCTCCCTATAACAAAACTTCCCAAGATCCTCAAAGGGGGAACTCTCACAACAGACTGAACACACCCTTCAAAATTCCACTAAAGGTTCGCATCATCATAAGGGGCTCACTGGGAATGCTCACCAGCCTATTCTGTGAAAGAAGAAAAATTTCTCACGCCTTATATAGACTAATCTGACCTTTTTGAAGAACCTAGAAGATGTCCAGATGTTCTCAATTGAACTGCCTGAAAGAAAAACCAAGTCATCATGCCAATAGTTGTAAAACATACACAGTGAAAGACTGAGGCCTGACATGACCCTTCAGTAGTTTACAAGCAAAGGCTTTGACTAAACAGCATTGTGGGTAGGGAATTTGGCAACATCACAGGTTATGGATAGGGGGCCTGAAAAATGCATAACTAACTCTCAACTCACAAAGTGAACTGAGAGTTGGAGGGCTGATGTTATAGGCATTTTTAGGCTAGGCAAAATAGACTGACAAAGGCCTAAAGAATCGAGTCAGGGGGAGAAGGCGTGGCCTAACTTGAAGTGAGGTCGCTGAAGCCAGATAGCAGGTCACGTAGTGCAAGCTTGAAGTTTCCAATCGGCCAAGGCTATAGGGAGCTTCTCTTTACATAATTGGGAATAGCTAATGTCTGACAGACAGTCTTAATACTCTACTAATTTGCAAAGTAGCCTCCAAAGTTCAACAATGATTTATCCCATATTTATTACTTGACTTCTAGCATTTAATGCTCAATGCAGATGTAATCATAATTTTACAATGATAAATTACGACTTGTAACCCTCCCGACTTCTATAAATAGGGAGGGAGAGCCATTATGTAAGATATAGTTAAATATATGCAGAAACTCTACAAAAATAGCCATAGACATATGTACTATTGCTCTGTATAGTAAAACAACCACTCAAAGCCAATGCAATCACCGTGAATATAGGGGTCATCTTGACTTTAGCTTAACCACAATAAAACTATCTGTGTTCTCTCCACTCTTCATCTGAAGCTCTCACCATTTTCTTACATTTCTTGCACTCTTAATAGTAGTTTAGTTCTCAGAATCTTTGGTTAACTAATTACCAAAATCGACTGTCAACAGTATAAAATTTATAATTTTTATAACCTTTATGTTAAATTTTCATAAAAACTTGCAAAATTTTTAAGTATATATCGAAGGATAGCCTTTAATTGTAAGTCAACACTAAGAAGTAGAGTTATGTATTCAACATTACTCCATTAATATATAGTATATATTGATAATACTTAATTATTTATATTAATAGAGAGTTAATGACATTAACAATAAGTTAATCGTTCAATGATTTGCAACATAAAATTCCTTCATGAACAATTATAACATATCTTTTATTGTGTGATCAATATTATATTGATATTAAGATAAAAAATTTATGACATAAATCTAAAGGGTTTTGTTTGAGTAAGTATTCAAAAAATACAAATTGTTATATGGAGTCATAACTTTTTGTATACTATTATACTAAAAATTAGTATAGATTTATATATATATATATATATATATATTTTTTTTTTTTTCTGTGGAAGAGTGACAGATTTCACCTGCACATTGGGAACTTTTACATAAAAGTCTCCCCACACATATGCAG
>JANHAO010007578.1:0-20035 GCA_026873985.1 Saraca asoca | reverse complement strand
ATTTATTTTCATTGTAGCATACCTTGATGTTTATCTTTACGTTATTGAATATTATAATTTCAATTACTTAATCTTTTTCCTAACGGATAAAAGTTTTCGAGTCTACTTTGAGACTATAGCTATTAAATGGGTAAGCATATCTTCATGGCTATATGTATTTATATTTATATATATATATACATACTTTTGAACATGATTTTTAAATGGGATTTTTAGATGATCATGAGATTATTTACTCACTGAGTTTCTATGAAATTCATCCCTTTCTTTTTCATGTTTTTCAGAGTCCCAGGATTCTTCTACAGCCCCTCCATCTCACACTGATACGAGATCTACTCCTTGATCAAGTAGGTCATTTCTGTGGAGATTAAAGTTATATGAATGGTGGAAATCAGTGACAGTTGGTAGGAATATATATGCATGTGTTGTGGTTGATAAGTGCCCGGTAGGATGTAAATTATGTAATCTGAGCCATTGTATTTATTTGTATCATTGTACAAGTTATGGTGGACATGTAGCCCTTGTTTGATGTATAGGCTTTGAGGCCAGGTGTTCAGAAAATAGAGGAAACTCTGTCGGATTTTCATTAAAATTTAATATATAAATATTTTGTCATTGATTGATAAAATAGGGAGTCATTGGTATGTAATTGTATTGTAAGGCTTGTAAGGGGTTTCCTGATGAAAGGGATTTTCCAATGGTAACCTTCTACGCCGGTCATGTTCCATGGATCGGAGCGTGACAACTCAATGCCCAAAATTATAAAACATGGCAGACATGTATGGAGTCATATCCCCAAGGCCAAGACTTGTGGGAGGTTATTAATGGCAATGAGACCATCCCATCTACTGCAACTGATGTCGAGGCGTTGCGAAAATGGAAGATAAAGGCAGGGAAGGCCATGTTCGTGATCAAGACTATGGTGAAGGAGGAGATGCCAGAGCACATAAGAAAAGCAACATCTCTGAAGGAAGCTTGGGACACTTTTTGTTCTCAAAGAAGAATGACAAAAAAATGCAACTGTTGGAGAATGAGCTTTTGTCAATCACACCAGGAGACTTGATGATTAACCAGTATTTCACCAAGGTAAAGTCTCTTTGCTAAGAAAATTCTGAGTTAGATGTTGATAGCAAAATTCTTGACCAACGTATAAAAAGAATTATTATTCATGGCCTAAGACTTGATTATAAAGGATTTGTTGCTACTATTTAAGGTTGGCCAACCCAACCTTCCCTTTTAGAACTAGAAAATTTGTTGGCTGATTAATAAGCTTTAGCCAAACAAATGGCTAGAGTCTCATTGAAGAGTGAGGAAAAAGTGTTCTTTAGTAGCAAGAAAAAGAGAGGATGGAGGCAGCATGTTGGTAGAACTTCAAATAAAAATAATGAAAATAAATTGATAAAGGAGCAAGAAGGAAATTTCCTTTTTGGAAGATCTCATCAAGATGGCATCAAAAAAGGTGATGGTGCCTACTTCAACTGTGGTAAGAAAGGGCATTTTGCTCAAGATTATTGGTTTAAGAAGAAGGTGGCAAAGAGCAATATCGCAATCTCAAGATGGCCGTGGGAAAAAGACAATGACAAGGAAGAAGAATAGGATGATTTTGCATCATTCATGGTTGAGGAAGAAAATATTACCTCGGAAGAAGAAATAAGCTTCGGAAAGAAGAATAACAAAGAGCGAGATGAGTCATCAAAGACAAATGTGGTGCTGGCAATAACGCACCAACCAGCTATCGACTACAATAAGGACTGGATCATTGATTCAGGTTGCTCGAATCATATGACCGGTGACAAAGAAAAGCTGGAGAGCACAACAGATTACAAAGGTAGTTGAATGGCGATGACTGCAGACAATTCAAGGTTCCTAATTACTCATATTGGGAAGGCAATTATCTCACCTCGCTATGTGATAATCAGGTACATTTACAAAATGTTTATTATGTACCTAGTATGAAGAAAAATTTACTTTCAATATTGCAATTAACAAAGGTAACTACATGGTTTTCAGCCCAGAGGATGTCAAGATTTACAATAAGTTGAAGATTATTGGCACACTTGTGCTGGAAGGACAACATTTAGAGTCAATCTACATAATGTCTGTAAAGACAACTTACGTAGATAAAACTCGAAAAAATAAGATAGTTGATCTATGGCATGCACGCCTTAGGCATGTGAGTTATCACAAGCTCAAGGTAATGATGAAGAAATTGATGCTTAATGATCTCCCTCAACTTGAAGTACAAAAAGATTTTGTATGTGTTAGATGTCAATATGGTAAGGCACACCAACTTCCATATAAAGGATCAAAGTTTCAAGCTAAAGAACCATTGGAGCTGATTCACTCAAATGTGCTTGGACCAGTAAAACAACCCTCAATCAGTGGGTATCGCTACATGGTGACCTTTATCGACGATTACTCAAGGTATGTGTGGGTATTTTTCATGAAAGAAAATTAGAGACATTAGCACATTTCAGACAATTTAAGGAGAAGATTGAAAGTGAAGTTGGTAAGAAGATCAGATGTCTTCGCATAGATAAAGGGGGAGAATATACATCGAAAGAGTTCTATAATTTCCTGAAGGAGTGTAAGATACGTAGACAAATAACATGTCCAAACACTCATCTGCAAAATGACATGGCAGAAAGAAAGAATTGTCATATAACTGAGACATGTCGAAGTATGTTGCATGCCAATAATGTGCCAAGTAGATTCTAGGTTGAGGGTATGAAGACCACAGTACATGTTATCAACCGACTTTCACAGGCCAAGCTAGGACTTGTCTCGCCATATGAGAAGTTATGGAAACTTAAATCCATGATGAGTTACTTCTGAGTATTTGGTTGTGTATGCTATGTTTTTGTCCTGGATCATCTAAGAAGTAAGATTGATAAGAAGGTCATCCGCTGCATCTTTGTGGGATATGATAGTTAGAGAAAAGGATAGAAATGTTGTGATCCTATAACTGGCCGATGTTGTACATCCAGAAATGTGGTGTTTGATGAAGCCTCCTCCTAGTGGTCACCACAACAAATGACTTTACCCGATTCCAAAGATATTGAAGATAGGATATAAGAGAAAATGAAGGAGCAAAAAGAAAGCATAGAAGAAGAACTATCAAGTGAGCAAAAAGCGATAGAAAAACCTATGTATAGCTCTTGGCAAACAAGGATACATCAAAGAGAACCAGAAAAAGATCATGAAGAAGAAGCTGAGGAACAACCACAGCTCAGAAGATCAACCAGGCAAAAAAAACCAAATCCCAAGTATGCAAATGTTGCAAAAGTTATGGAAGCAAAAGAGCTTATAACATATGAAAATGCCTCACAAAAAGAGGAGTGGATCAAGGCTATGGAAAAAGAGATGTTGGCACTAAAGCAAAATCAAACTTGGGAGCTGGTACCAAGACCAAAGGACATAAAGCCTATTTCTTGTAAATGGGTTTACAAGATTAAGACTCATCCCGACGGATCAATTGAAAGATATAAGGCTCACCTATTTGCATGAGGATTTTCTCAACAGTATAAGTATGAGACATTTAGTCCACTCACGAAGATCACTAATATTCATGTCCTAATAGCATTGGCAACAAGCAAATTATGGAAGATGTGGCAAATGGATGTGAAGAATGCTTTCCTGCATGGAGAAGTTGATTGAGATATGTGAAGAATACTTTCCTGCATGGGGAAGTTGATTGAGATATATATATATATATATATGGAGCAACCAAGAGGATTTGAAAGTAAAGTTCATCCAAACTATATTTGCCAGCTAAGAAAGGCACTATATGGGCTAAAGCAAGCACCCAGAGCTTGGTATGGGAAGACAGCAGAATTTCTACTCCAAAGCGGGTATTGCTTGACGTCGTCTAACTCAAGCCTATTTGTCAAAATACATGAAGGAAAATTAGCAATTATGCTAGTATATGTGGATGGTTTAATCATCGTAGGAGATAACATCAAGGAGATACGCCAAACAAGAGAGAATTGATCAATCTGCTTTGAAATGAAGGAGCTTGGAGAACTTAAACATTTTCTTGGGCTTGAAATGGATGGCACTGAAGAAGGGTTATTCTTATGCCAACAAAAGGATGCAAAGGATCTCTTACAGAGATTTGGCATGCTTGATTGCAAGCCAATATCAACACTAATGGAAATGAATACTAAGCTCTATGCACATGAAGGAAAAGATTTAAAAGATCAAACTATATATTGACAATTGGTGGGAAGTCTCATCTACTTAACAATAATAAGGCTAGACATTGCATATGCTGTTGGAGTGGTAAGCAGATATATGCAAAATCCTAAGAAGCCTCACCTTGAAGTTGTCCAAAGAATCCTAAGGTATATTAATGGCACAATTGACTATGGCCTATTTTACAGAAAAGGTGATATATGTGGAATAATTGGGTATTGCGATGCTAATTATGTCGAAGATCATGATACTCGAAGATCGACAACTGGTTATATATTCACTTTTGGGTCAGGAGCAATATTCTAATGTAGCAAAAAATAATTGACTGTGCCACTATCAACAACAAAAGCAGAATACAGGGCAGCAACAATGGCAACACAATAATGTACATGGCTACTGCAGCTAATGAAAAACCTGCATCAGCCAATCAAGGGTGCCATTTCACTATACTATGACAACCAGTCTATAATTCAACTAACAAAAAATCCAGTGTTCGACACAAGAACTAAGCACGTTAAGGTGCATTACCACTTCTTGAGAGAGAAAGTATTGAGTGGAGAAATACAAATGGAGCATATCAAGACTAATGAGCAAATAGCAAATATATTTACAAAAAGATTAAGCAATACCAAATTTTCAGAATTTTGAAGACAGCTTAATATAATAAAAAGAATTAGTACTAACGGGGAGAAATGAAGCATCAACACTAATCTAGAGAATTCTAGCAAGTGCTTTTACAGAAACATCTCACTTGAAAGTCGATAATTCTTGTCGAAAGTTGTAGAAAAAATTAACTAGAAAACTCCAGAAAATTTTTCAACCTTGGAGAAAGTCATAAAGAACTAAAAATACTTATAAAATAGTCTTAACTTCTCTATATACTGATAGAATGAAAAAATCAAAGAGTTTATATTGTTGTAAAAATATCTAGAACAGAAATATTTTAAGAATAACTTAAAATACATCTAGATAGACAAATCTTAACTATACATTAAAGAAGTAAAAAAAAAGCTTTAATCCTAATTGTCCGTTAAAAATGAAAAAACCTATAAATATATAAACTTTGTATTATTTAGTGTATAAAATGAAGTGAGAAATAAGAATTAGAATAAGAGTAAAAAAGTATAAAAAAAATGCTAAAGTAGTGAATGTAAAATGTCTACAAGTAATCTTATATTATACTAGTGTATTTGTAATAAAAATTCAAGTTTAGTTCACTCTTTGCTCTATATGCTTATCATACTTTTAAAAGGAGTGTGATACTCTTGACCTTGCAACTCTATAAATCAAAGATTCAGAAGTTCAACCGTGACGCAAATGACCTCGTCATGAAAAGACAGATGCCAAGAGTAACATTTGAATTGAGCGAGAAGTCGACCAAGACTCTCTCTCTCTCTCTCTCTCTCTCTCTCTCTCTCTATATATATATATATATATATATATATATATGTGATAGACATCAATTGACAGTAATCAAACAAATCAAATGGAATAAATAAAATTATCGTCAATCATTAAGCACCCAGCAAGATGCACCTAAAACTAGGAGCTTTGTGTAAATGGGGATACCACTTTCATTTTTCAGATTTGGCACTCTGGCACTCCCCCCGAAGAATGAAGGCTACGTATAATATGCAAGTAAAATGCAGGTTGTCACCATCACCGCAAACATGATTATGAATGAATTAACCCTTTAAATATTTTTCACTGCTATGCCACTGATCATCTTGACACCTCAATCTGCTCTGCAGCCCACATCATCAGACTTTTCTCGAACCACAACGGTAGATGCAAAATTCATTGTAGCTGGTACTGAAAATGGTGAGAACACAGCAATCTGTTCAGAAGAGTAGCAACAACTGAAAACAAATCAGGACATGAGATTTTAACATAGCTATGAGATGTAAATAATTTCAAGCTGTGATTAGAAACAAGGGTTGGAAAAGTTATGCTATTTCTCAGCAAGGGGGTCAGAAGTAGTGTCAAAAGCTGCAAGAGTAAACTCACCGTGTAATACTAAAGTTTTAAGTTGATCTTCTCCGACCATTTGAAAATATCAGAGTACACTCTGTCCCCACCCAAGTCCTCACCAGTGGCTCCAGCTGCTACTCTTATAATATCTTCAATTAATGCAAAATTCCCTAATATATCAACATGAGCACCACTCTGGGTGCCCCGGCCCTCTAAAAGATTAGCTGGAGGGGCATGATCATACTCCCTATTGTAAGTGCGGATCCCTGAAGGATTGAATCGGGTTCTTCCCCGCCAACCTTTTGCACACATAAAACCAGCACTTAAGACAGGAACAGTTTCATCTCCATCGACAGAATAAACTCCACCCTTTAGGCACGAGTCCTCGTTTCCACCATCGGCCGATGTGTCAATTTGAAAGGGAATACTACATTCAGAAGTAGGAGTTAACTTGTAGACATATGCTCTTTCTGTAGGGATCCCAACCCCATACATAGAGTAGATCTCCATATCTGGAGCATTTGGTAATCTGGAGCAGTAGGACAAAAAAATTGAAAATAACTTGAATCACAAGAAATTATGAAATTCAACAAATAACAAGATAGAATATCATAGAAAAAATAGTATTTAAAAAAGTAAGATATAGACAAATAGCAAGTTTAGAAATCCATTATTCAACAGTGAGGTAAATATAAGTCAGAACCATGTGTAACACAGTAGTTTGGAACACTGATATTTTCCCCATCAGGTCGAAATTGGATTGGTGCAAACTTTTTCTTATGAATTGCACAAATTGTTCACAGATAACTCTTGATGAAAGAACAAGGCAAGGAGCTCACTTACTATCTTATTAAGGAAACTACTCAGAGAACAGAAAAAAGGAGAGAATCTCACTTTGTTTCTAAGGGGTTAGACCAATATTTGTAATGTTCATATTTTGGATCATCCAAATTGTCGGCAATCCCATGTGAAAAATGAGCATCTCCACGCTTCATCATCTTGGGGGCAACAAAGTGAAGCAGATCCAAAATGGAATTGGCAGTGTAAGCTTTGTGTTCTGCTACAGCTTTGATTCCCTCAACACCAATTTCATGGTACTCTGTCCAGACATCACAATGGTTTGTGCATGCGAGGTTCCTACCCTTAAGAGCACCCTGTCAATTACCAGAAAGAATAAAATACATGAAACAAACACATAACAATGGTATCTAGTAAACTACTTAATGCTGAGTGCATGTGAGTAAAAAGTAACCACAGTTTGAGCATATGACAGGACAAATACATGATAAATTAAACTGTTGAGAAAACTAGGAATGAAATAAAATTTTGCTTGAAAACCTATCAAACTTACAGCCAACGGTTGGTTAGCCTTTGGATGGACAGACCATCACAGTCCTCACCAACTAGAGACAAGAATGTTTTTTATGCTTGAATTCTGAATATACAAACTAAAAACCATATTGTTTCACATAAATTCCAGAGAAAGGAAGCATCAGAAGTCAAAATTGTTTTACAAAGCAAAAACATTGTGAATTTGTGATAGATTATAATCACAGTAAAACAAACTCCAGTCCCACCATCTAAGCTTGTTTAATAAATAGTATATATCTGAAATGGACTGATAAGTTAAATTATTTGCTTGCATGCCGACTTTATTGCAAAGACTCTTAGTTGAACACTGAAAACAATACAAGATAAACATAGTCAAAACAAAATACCAACTTGTATATACCTGGAACATTACCCTAAAATCCAACCTCTCAAGCTTAGACGAATGTAACTTGGCTACATCTTTCCCAAATGATATAAGTCTCCCGTAATTTACATTTTTCCCAAATGGAAAGCTCATGTTTTCAATTTGAAATGCACTCTGAGTATCATTGTTCTGCTTCTTTGCAGTACAGTTATAGTAACCTTCAGGTGACCAATCAAGGCCACCCCATATGGTGTCTCCACCTTTTGGTATCATTGACATGGTTGAATCCCATGTCCTGGTCATCCGCATTATATGTTGCAAAGTTTTCAGACCAAATACATCCTTATCCAAAACACCGGGTGCAAGAGTCCTGTATATGGATCAGAAGTTCATTAGCTGTGCAAAGCTTCAAAGAAGTAGGGATGCATGTTTTCCACATAAGGAATCAATTTTAGGTGTTTTAGAAAATGAGACTTCAGATGCCAAGCTTGTTGGTATAAAATCCTTTTATACGGCATACAATAGATAAAGTGATTTCCTATTCAGGAAGTAGGACTTCATTTAGCAGCAAGACTTTTATGAATCATAGACCACAAACTCGACTAAAAAGTAACTATCTTAAAGCAATTAGATTAATGAAATACACAAAGATTTGTACATTGATTTATATTTATGTAAAAGTTCTACATAAACATACATACAATTGACTCATTCCAATAAATGTAGATGACACCACTTTATCTATATAGAAAAATTCTATCTAGATGTAATCTCTTGTTGCAAAGAAAAGGAATTAAGAGTAGAGCTTTGATAATATATAATTAGAAATCTGCAGTGCACTTGGAGAGCAACATAAGGAAAAAGGTGAATGTGAACAAGTTCAGAGAAAAATGCATGAAACTACATTAAACCACAAGTTGTTCTATTATATCATCATATGTTTCTCTTAAAAATAAAAAATTACTGTAAATACTACTGCAAGGCATAAACATAACACAGAAAGCACAGAAAACTGGATATTTTCCCCTTTTTATTGAAAGAAAACTGCATGGTTTTCTAGCAGCAACTGACAAGAGTAACTCAAAATTTGGGACTTATCCATCCAACTTTTCATTTTATTTGTTACACAACTTGTTATTCTTTCAAAATAGAAACTAGAAATTACAAATCCAATCCCAATTAAGATTGATAATTGCAATATTTACATAACACCACTGAAAATCTGACCATCCAGGAAAATGATCAGGTGAAGAAAAAAACATGTACAGAATCAGCTATTCACATTATACTTTATAGTTGTTAAAAGAAGAACCTGGCAGCAGCTACATCTCTGGCTTCTATAGAGAAAAGTCCAGCAACTGATTTTGGAACACCAAGAAAGGGCCCCCCAATATTCATGACTGCCTTGATATGCTTGGCACACCAATCAGACCCACCCGCTCCACCCATTGGTGCAGGTGCTTCAACCCATTTCATAAAATGCAGAAAGTATAGGACACCCATTGAATGTGGAATAACGACCACCTTTTTTCCACCATTTGTAGCCACCATGAGTTCTATATTGCTTTTTATCCTGCTCAAAGTTTGGTCTCTGACCTGGTCACATTGAGCAGAAAAATGAGAACCTCGTCTAAGCATGTACTCTACATGTATGCAACAAGAACATAACAGGGAATTGCAGAAAATAGCAAGACCTTTTTGAGTAAGTCTAACAACCAAAACTTACTGCAGTTGATTTAAGAAAGATTGTTTGCACTCAAAAATACCTCTGTATTCTGAAACGAGATTCTCCAATCATATGCAGCCATATACATGGTTTTCTCCTCATATCCAATGCGGGCCAAATTAGCAATGAGGACTGCCCAAACAAAATAGCCAGGTGCAAAATAATCAGCTGCCACAAGTCCAGATACAGGCCTAACTCTTATACCAGGAGGATCTAGTCCTGTTTCATTATCAAGTGACATGTGTTCAGCCCAGCATAATGGTCTGCAGAAAGTGTAAAGAAACAATCATAATACACCAAGACATAGTAAATTGCATAAGCATCATTAAAATCCATAAACCCCAAAAAAAAAAAAAAACGAAAAAAAAATCAACCCTGCTATACTTTGCTATGAAAAAGGGAACAGTCAAAATCCAGCAAGATGAATGTCAGAAGGACTACAGCTTATTCAACATTCAATTAAACTCCCCAAAAGGTCTTTGGAAGTGGGAAATATTTTTGGTTCTACCGTAGTACTGAAATCTCAGTACTACCTTCTATTGTATTTTGACAAATTAAATATTTTGACATCATAGTAGAGTGGATACTAAAATTAAGAAGGCAATTTTTTGACTTGTCACAATACAACAGGAGATAGTCCTCTCAGTACTACAGTAGGACTAGAAATATTTCCCTGGAAATGGGGCTTTTACTTGTGTCAATAACTGGTCCAGTTTGGAGTCACCTTTCAATATGAAAAGAAGTCTAACTCAAAAGCAGCCATATGAAGGACAGGAATCCAATAACTCTATCAAACGATGAACCTATTAATACAACAATATTACACTCTACATCTACGATAAAGGAAAGAAACTTGCATAAAATGCGCTCTGTGAATTCATTCTAACATGATCAACATGTAACAACAGATCTCAATCTGTTTTTCCTCTTTTGGTGCCATCTGCCCCGCATTAAACATCATTGAGGGAGAAAGAAGAATATCACTAGTTACTCTCTTATCTCTCATTGACTCTATCCCCATCATAATTTACAATAATTTATTGGCAAAAAGCATATACAGGCTGAAGCAACCAATGGAGGAACAATTAAGAAAGTCTTAATAACCTTCGTCGAAGTTGCTTTTATTTACAACAGCAAGAAATTAGTTAATTAATACCATGTCGATACAGGTTAGTCAGTAAATGTTGCTCCTCCTTAGATGTTCCTCCCATCAAACATCATCCTTATTAACTATACGCATCTTTCTCTTATCAGAAAGCATTGAAACGTCTCCTGATTATTTCATAGGCAAGCAAGATGGTAAAAAAAAAAAAAAAAAGAAGCCTTTTTTTTTCATTGTAGAAACCACTCATTTAAGTATCTCAGGTACTTCCCTCACATGTCCAATTCTAAGTTACCACTTGAAAATACTTCCCAAATTAATAGACGCGAATTCATAATCTAACCCCCAAAATCACTTTTTCCCCTTTTAGTATAAACTAAGAAGCCATAAAAGTTCAGTACCTCTTATACAATTCCCCAAATGTGCCACCCCACAACCTCTTCCTGAACAACCCATCTGCACACTGACGCCCCTCCCAGAGTTCAAGCCCACCTGTCACAATGCCGGGCACAAAAACCACAGGGTGCTTCGCTGTCAAGCCCTCCTTCCTCAATTTCACACCAGGTGGGTCTGGCAATGGTCCTGTAATTGCCTCCGCCACATACTGTGGAAATGATGTTGGCATTGCATTATACAGAAACAACAAAAACCACCAAAGAGAGCAAATAAAGCCAATAAACCAACAACAGCTATCAACACAAGACCATTTCTTTGCCTTCCCCACTTCTGTTCGCTTCCTCTTATCAACTTTCTCCTTCTTCTCATCAACGTCCTTACCCTTATGCTCTGATTCAGAGGGCGTCACGGAGCCCTTTCTGAGTCTCAAAAACGACATCGCTTCTGAAATCCTCTGAACCAGGAAATAAAAAAAAAAAAATAGAGAAAGCAAAAGCTTGAAAGGACTAGAAGCTTTAAATGCTAAGGTAGTTTGGATTGTTTATTAATGGAGGCAGGTGCCCTTGGGCCCAGACAAGCCAAGCCATAAAAAGTAATGAAGCTTTATCAGCTTCGAAACTTTAGTTAATCCTCGTCGGAACCCTTACGCTGGCGACCGGAGGACGGAATCGCCGCCAACGAGAGGTAATGGAAGCGTGGGATTAGTCGTTGCCTCGCGCGAGCTTGTATTTGTCGAATCTGCAAATCGTTCCAAATTCTGTGGGTCCCAGAGAAACGAAAGGTTTAAGATTTTCACATGTCATCAGCGGGAAGTCCAGTAGTTTCTTCGTTGTTTCTAGATTGGCCGTGGACAGTTGAAATTGGACATCTAATCGGACGGCAGAGCATGAATCAAGGATAAGATTGACGGTGAATGGGTGAGGAGTGACGCAAGGTGCTGCCGATGAGAAGCGGTCTTTGAACGAAAGTTGCGTTTCAAAGTCCTAGTAAGAACATATTGTGTTGGCTTTTCGCTGGGCGATAGGTGAAAACCTGTGGTTGTTCCCTGACATAGGGGGCCCTAAGAGAATCTGGGTGTTTCCAGCAAGGTTCTGCTAACTAGTTGTGGTTTGTGCACTTATAGCATTAAAGTTCCTGATGATTTGCTTTTTCAATTGTTAGTTTATAAAAATTTGTGCAGTGAAACTAGCTAGAGTTCATGCGTCAGTGTTATCATGTGTTATTATTAGCTGTCTTAAGGGTATTTAATTATGTGTATTAAATAAATTACAAAATAATATTATTTTTTATTACATATTAATAATTTGTTTATTTAATAATGATATATCCTTTTATTTAATACAAATAACTTATATGCATTGAAGTTTAATCTTGTCAGCATCATGGCTCCTTTCCACCGTAGTTTTTTGAAACACTTGATTTGATAATAGGATTGGCAATGCACAAACGAATTAAGAAGTGACTTATAAACATGGTAATTTTAGTTATACACGATAGAAGTGATTCACTGAACACATTCTAATGATCAAATCAATATTTTAGCAAAGTTTCAGTAATATAATGAAAATGATCTGAAGAAAAAATATTTCACAAGTGCCGAACGTGCTAATTAATGTACTTTTGGATGAATGGGATGTGATCACGTATTTTTAATATATTGATAATATTAGCGAAATTCTCACTAGGGAATTATTATAATCACATGGTTCATACATTTTTGAGTCACGCCTTTTTATCTTACATTGGTTGGGCAATTGATTTGTTGAGCTTCTTAGCCAAGTCCTATGAATAGATCAATCAACCAGATATAACAAGTCAATCCTTTTGGGCTTGAAATTGCTTGTCATAGTTGCTTCCTCGATTGGTTTTACTTGATTGGCTAAGGTCAATTGTCTGGAGACCACAAACCTTTTTAAGTTGTGTTATTTGCCCCTTCCCCCTTGGATGGAGACACGATTGGCCTGCTTGAAACCTTTCATTCCCCTAACATAGTTGTCACTTGCCCTCTATTAGTAATGATGGTTTGCCTCTTTGAGAGGTTTCAAGACCCATAAAAGTCATAACAGTGGCTTGGATAACTATCTAGGCTGTTCAACTTGCTCAACCTTGGTCATTAGATATCCTTTATCTCTCTATAAAAACTAGCCCAAGCCTCTTCAACATGATCTCTGCCTTTTGCTTTTCAACCTAGACTCGCTGCTATCAATTCATACTTGTTGTTGCTATCCCGCAATTTTCCTTGACTACCGGCTACTCCATCGCAATTTTAGCATGTATTTCTTTCTACTTTTGCTTTTGTTGCTTTGAGCTTTTTTTTTCTCTCTTTTTCAAAATGCATTGGCCACGTCGGCTCTCTTCTTGTTTTCCTTTTTTTATTTTCTTGGCGGTTACATCTCGTGCCTTTGCCTTCTCCCGATCTATACTAGCAAAATCGATGCCCTGATCTAGATTTTTTTTCTCTTTTTTTTTCTTCTTTTTTTTTTTCTGTTGAGTCCTCCTAACTCCACCCTACTGTTCTTATTTGACTATCCTTCCCTTTGCTTCTTTTGCTCTAACCCTATTTTTTTTAAGGTGGTTCTTGTCTTTGTACTTTCCTACTTCATGTCTGGTGGATCGAATGACCCCATCAACTTGTTATCAAATTCTAACTTTATTGAATCTTAAGGAATACCCATTTGAATGCATTATTTACCACTTTGCTCTTCCTCTTTGTATAATCATGACCAACTGATCTTATGATGAACACTGGAATGAACGAGTTTATTTCATTAGCACTACTCTGAACAACCTATGAGATATCCGTCCAAACGTGAAATTAATAGTCACTTCTGATGAATGGCGGAATTCGGGGGTTAGATTCATGATGAATTAATCGAACGGATCATCTTCAAACCTGTTAAGGAAGATGAACAAGCATGTAGTTATGACACCTTATTCTTCATGAGGTTTTCTAGGGACATGATTGATCACGTTCATGTTGCCCCTTTTCGGTATTTCAAACAAGCGTCCTTTAAGCAATAAATATCTGCCCCTCAGCTGACTTGGAATGCTTGAGTTTTCCTTCATTGTTTTGAAATGCTAAACATCCATCTTTATCTTACCCCAACTATAGGTCTTTTCTCTTTTCTTCACTTACTCACAATAGAAAATTGGGAGCTAGGTGTATTTCATTCAGTGCCCCAACTGGGTTACCATAAAAAGCATGCTTACCAGTGTTCGTACTTGGAAGCATACTTTTTTTAGAGTTCAAACAATCAAGGAGTTTCATCCATTTTTACTTTAAGATGGGGGATCGGTCTACCCAACCAAGTGAGGTAAACTTGTAAAGCAACCCCAAAGCTGCCTTGTTGAAGACTTCTTTGGTGATGACGAAGACTTCATCGTCCAACTGCTAGCATTAGGGCCATTTGACACCCAATTTGTCCTTTATACATGTTTTATTTTGTAATTTGGCTTTGTCTGTTTACTCTATTTTTATTGACTTTAGTTTGCCCTTACTTTATTCATATTGCTGGCTAACAAAGATGTGACTGAGATGCATTGGGTAAAAATGGACCCGTAGCACCTAGCTGAGACTCATTCCTAGGACTTGGTCAAAGAAAAAACTAATTGTGCCACTTATTGCCCAAATTGAATCAACACTGCCAACAAATGGAGTTACCAACAAGCCTCCTTCCTTGGATTAGCTTGAGCTTACCTTTGACCACACCAAGACTCCATCTATGAGAAAGCAAAAAGCTACTTCTAAAGAGTCGTCTAAAGGCAAGGAGAACAGTTCTTCCAACATCTTTGCTCCTACTACCAAGAAAACTAAAGTGGGTGCTTGGAAAGAACTACTACCAATCGAGGACCCTAAGGGGATTAGCCTATCCTTTGATACCATAGATAGTCTATCGTACAAAGACACAGATTATGGTACTTTCTTAAGTAGGCAACTACTTCTTCCTGTTGATCAAGATCACACAAGAGAGTTCATATTAGATCATAGTCCCTTACGTCTTCTAAAATCATTAATGGCTTAGATCGTTCGCTTGGCCATTTCTATCTTGGCCACCATACTGACCTTCTCTTAGAACAAGAGGGAATTGGCAAACATTTATTCTGATATAGTGGAAGGTTTGAGGAAGGAAGTGATGACTAGGACAAGAGCATATTCAATTTCACTAATCACATTGCTAAACATGTGAAGGAGTAGGATGTTTTGTCCTAGAAAAGCAAGGATATAATGAAATAGTTGTCCTCGAAGGCGCAAGAGCTAGAGGCCAAGCAAAAAAAAATGAAAAAGACTACGAGGTGTCTTCTGACATGAGACTCAAAGTTACTGTTATCAAAATTGAAGATCTCATCTACCCTATGTTTTGAGGTGGGTTTGTAAAGGCAATTCGATAGATCCAATATTTTAATCCTAACATGCCACTCAACCTTTCCAAGATTAATAAGGATAAGCCATTGGAGCAAATTCTTACAAAGTTACCCAAGGAGTTGGCTTTATTGTGTTTTTCATCTGAATAAGCCTCTAACAGACTCTTTTGTTAACTATTTTACTTTGTTGATCTTCCATGCCTTTAAGGGCCTTTACACTTGCCGTTTACTTTTCTTTTCTCAATCTTTACTGACGTTGAGAGGTTTGTTCAGTCTTTTGTTAGTGATGATTTGGTAAGTGTGGCGACTAGCCTATCCATGGGCATTTCTACCTGAGGAATTGAGACTACTCAAGGACCTTTCCTTCTTAAGGAATTGAGACCATCTAGGACCTTTCCTTCTCAAGGAAATGAGGCTACCCAAGGGTCTTTCATTCATGATGAATTGACATTACCCCAGGATCTTTCCTTTCTGAGGAGTTTTGAGGTCATCCCAACCATTCATCCCAATTTTACTTGGTTGTTGGATTTCTTCCAACCCTCTATAAAAGCCAATTTAGGTCTCTAGATAATGATCTTTGTATTTCATTTTTGCAAGTATCTGACTCTGCTGTTATTTGTCATTGTCTTCTCCAACATTCTTTGATTTTTGGTTATATCATTGCTTCTCTTATAGTTAGGCTTTTGCCTTGTTTTTAGTTCTAGAGGAATGACTTTCTTTTTACTTTATTTTCAGGTTGTTAGCTAAACAAGCCATTTGAAGATAAACTCCAAGCAATTGGAGGAAGCATGCACCTGAGCTTTGGCTAATTAGAAACTTCTTGTTCTTCTAACTGCTTAGACCAAGTCAACACAGGAAGTGGTTGTTACAGGTAGCTCCACTTTACTTGGTTGGGCAAAGGCTTCTTCTGGTCACCTTAAGGCATTGCCTTCATGCAAGCAAAAGACTTCCAATCAAGGTTCTTCCAAGGGCAAGGAAAGCAATTTTGACAACATAGATGCAGAATACTAGGCCTTTCTATGCAACCTTTCCAAAGTCGACGAGGAAAAGCCCTAGAACATATTATGGAAGAGCTATAGAAAGATTAGGCATTATTAGACCCTGATTATCACTATTGCACTTTTCTCCTTTTTTCCTTTTTAATATATGTATAGACTAGGTTGATTAGCCGTAACGGATTTAAGAACGAATTTATGAATTTCTTCTTTTATGTGTGTCTCCAACAGGCTTTGTAATTATTTTTCTTTCACCGATTTTCTAATCGTATAGGTTTCTGTTGGTCTTTTTAATTAGTTTATCTTACATTTGTGCTTGAATGTCATGTTTCAAAAGCTTTTTGATCTTTTATTAGCAATGAGAGATTTGCTCAATCTTTTGTTAGCTTCGGGGGATCTACTTGGGCTTTTACTAGTGTTGAAGGGTTTACTCAGGCTTTATTAGTGCTGGGTTATCTACTAGGGCTTTTATTAGTATCAAGGGATCTACTCAGTCTTTTATTAGTGCTGAAGGATCTACTTAGTCTTTTATGTAGGACTTGCAAATATGGTAATTTTCCATTTTCATTCCTCTTTGATTTTGCTACATAATTTGAAGCTAGCAGCATTTATATCTATACATGGTATGACTTTAGGTGTGTCACATTCCACGTTTGGGGGGAAGGGGTTTCCCTTGAATAGTCTCTAGACAGTAAGCACCACTGAAAAGGCTTTCTTATATTCTGAATGGCCCCTTTCATGCCGTTGCTAATTTTCCTTCAACTTGCACCTTGCACCATCCATCTGCCTGTCGTAAGACTAAATCTCCCTTCATAAATGTTTTTCTCTTCACTTTCCTATTTACGATTTTGGTGACTTTCACCTTGTAGTGTTCATTTTGAAATCAGGCCATTTTTCTTGTCTCAATTAACATATCTAGTTCTTCCTTTCTTTTCGTTTCATTTCTTTACTACTCATATTGCTCTATTCGATTGGAGCATTGTCTGAGTTCCACAAGAAGCATGACACTACTCTTGTATGGGAGCATGAAAGGAGTTCCGCCAATGGAGGAATGTATGATGGATCTATATAACCATAAAACATTTAGCCATTCCTCTGTCCATTTTCCTTTTGCTTCATCCAGCCTTTTGTGCAGTCCTTCAAGGATGATCCTATTTGCCAACTTAGCTTGCCATTTGATTGAGGGTGCTTGACAAATGTGAATTTTTGTTTAATTCCTAACCTTTATTTTGAGACATGTGATATTCATGTTTGCATAAAAGATGTACAAATGCAGATATACCTTAGGTAGAAGTTTTGAAAGTCGAAGCTGGTAAACTGTTTTTCATTGTCAGATATGATTGTTGCAGGTAGGTCATACTTGAAAGGAGTTGTTAGCAAATTTCTTATACTAAAGCTTATATTTTAGAAAATTTACCCGAAAATAATGTTTTTCCAAACGAACTTTTGAATGTTATTTGAGGATATGGTCATGAGAGGTTCTGCTTCCACCCACTTGGTGAAGCAATTAGCCATGTCACCATATATTTTAACTGATTGGAGCAATTGAGAATAGTCATAGCAGGCCTATGCCCCATTGGTAGAACAACTAGGGGATAAAAATGAACATCTATTCTAATACTAGCTACCTTTGAACCTTTGCAAATTTCTGGCACTTTTCATACCTTTGTATGAGCTCCAACTCTTTTTTCTTCATTTTAGGCCAAAAGTACTTTAATTGGATGGCTTTTAGCGTCATCGTTGCTCCAGCCATATGAGACCCATAAATTCTTTCATAAATTTCCCTCAAGACATAATCGACTTTGCTTGGCCAAAGGCATCTTAATGATGGAAGGGAAAAACTCTGCTTATATAACTGCCCTATTTTGCAAAGAAATGTGTTGCCTTTCGTTCAAACTTTTTGGCTTCTTTGTTTATCTTCTGGCTTTTTCCTCTAGGAATGCCATGATTGTGGTTAGCCATATTTCCTCCTACTTTGTACACATTACTTCATCTATGTAAGAGGATTACAATATCTCATGAATTATAGTTTTGTTATTTATCATCACTTTGGCATAAGCTTGTTTGGCCAATGGATTAGTGTGCTCATTTTTTTCCCTTGGAATTCTTGCTAGCTCAAAATTGAACCCTTCCAGTAAGCTTTTAGCTATGTCAACATACCCTGCTAGTGTTGGCTCTTTTACTTTGTAATCTCCACTAACTTGGGCAATTACTAGCTGAAAATTGCTCTTAACTTTTAGTGATCGTGCCCCTACCTATTTTGCTAATTTCATATTGGCTATCAGTGCTTCATATTTTACCTGATTATTTGTTGACTTGAATTCTATTGTGGGTATTTTTGAAATCATACAAATAGGCTGGCAAAAGCTTAATGGATAGGCCCAGCTCAACCAGGGTTGAGGTCACTAGAGCAAAGCATCAAGTTACGAAACATGAACTCAGATTATTAGGCAACAAGGGTCAAAGTAGTGGCCTTAGGTTGTTAAGGATGAGGTCTAGCCCACATATCATAGCATACTGTAGTTAAACCTAAGAAGGGATCAACTTGTGAGAATCAACTTACGGATATCAACTTGTAGGAATTAACTTGTATCATTAATTAATTGCCTATTTTCATGGAAATTTGTGAAGCAAAAGTCAATGTTGAATTCTTTTCCTTTTTTGAACTACATTAAGATTGTACACTCTAGCAACTATAAATAGGAGTTGCAATCATTATACAAAGGAGAGGATTAGACAACAAACAAATATACATACTCTGCCAAAATAGACAAAGAAAATACAATAACTGTGGATATAAGCATTGCATTAGGTTGAACCATGTTAAAAATTTCTGGTATCCCCCTATTCTTTCTTTCTCTCCCTTTCTCTCTTTTCATATTCTCAACGTGTAGTTTAGGGTTCTGAACTTGGGTTGACTAAATTCACACATTAATAGCGTTAAATTTCAGTGTGTATTCCAAGATTAAATTTGCAAGTCCATATAAAATTATCCCTGCTCTACTACCTTTTTCATGTAATGATCTGTGCCAAGCCTTCTAACCTAAGCTCCTTTGCTTTCACTAGCTCTACCATAAAATTTGCCAATACTTGAGCTTTTATTACCTTCCTTCCTTTGTAGATGAGTCTTATTCTGACAACTGGATTGCCTAGGCTACCAACTGACTTGATAGATTAGGCTTCTGCAGATCTTGCCAAATTGGAGCATTCATTCAAACGACTATTTGGAGACTCTAGAAGTAAGGTTTTAATTTCCTGGATGCTGATAGTAATGCAAAGGCTGACTTTTCTATTTTCTGGTACTATATTTCAATTATGTGTAATGTATGACTTGTGAAGTACACTAATTTTTGCTTTCCTTTAATTTCCAGAATCAGTACAATACTTATTGTTAGTAGTATATAGGTACCCTAGAGTTAATTTGATTGGGCTCTATTGCATTTATGACTAAGTGGTCTGTGGATTTGGATACTAAAAGTTGAATATTCATCTTATATTGCATATTATATTCATATTTATGACTTATGCATAATTAAGATGAAGCCTATGGTGAGAAGTCCATTTGATCAATCCTATAAAGGGTTATGGGATTG
>JANHAO010007577.1:0-20031 GCA_026873985.1 Saraca asoca | reverse complement strand
ACAGATGTCACCTGAGGCTTTACGTCAACCAGCCACCAAATTTTGAACTCAAAAAAGTATTACTTTAGTGAAAAGCCCTAGTCTCTGGGCATGCATGACAAATGCGGTACCAAATCAATGTAAACTTAATGATTTTTACCTGGCGAACAAAGCCTGCAAGATTGTCAAGTTTGTTCAGGGCGACGACCATCTGTTGCACGCCGTCAATGACCGGACCGCCGGCCACCGTATCAACCAGAGACTGCTGCAGCTGTTCAAGGCCTTGAGTTAGTGCCTCTTCTGCTTGCTGAGTTGATTGTTTCAGGCCATACATTCCCACAATTTGCTGCTCAGCTAGTGGCTCTAGTTGTTGTGTCAACATCTGATCATCAATTAAACAAATCAAAACTAATATGAAAATATGTGCGATTAAATTGACATTGTTAGATGTAATTAACAATAATAGGAACCGTTATTTACTGGTATAATCATTGACATAACATAAGATTAACTAGCAATTAGTAAATTTTAATATTTTGTTACCAAGGAAGTTAACTCGCTGTCCAAGAAAATGACCCCTTCTTCTTTGTATAAGCCTTTGTTTTTAATCCATGCTTTATCTGCCAATTTATTTTTTTTCAACTAAGTTTATGATTCTCCTTGAGGAGAATATCTTATGGCTTTAATAATTAATTTGTCATACTTATTATTATTATTTTGGTAAATCAAAATTTTTTTCTGTGTTAATGGAAATAACTGTTTAATAATTATAAACATACCCTTAATATCATATTGTAAAAAATAAAAATGAAAATCATACCATAATAAGCTCAGAGGGTCTGAAACCACCTATCCAATTGAAGCAGCGTTCAGCTGGGGAAGCCCACATTCCACTTATTAGATGAAAAACATCTGTTTTTGCAGCCACTGCCTTTAGCCGGAAAATCTCATCGTAATGTGACAGATATCCGTCGACGACAATCCTCAGATCACCGTCCGACAACGGCGCCTGTAATCCGGACCGGAGCTCCGTCAAGAGCCGCTGGTCATCCTCTAACCATCTTGCATATTCCAAGTCAAATATTGCAGCTCCTACAACACTAATTTCATTAATTATTTTTTACAAAACACTAATAATAATGGTGATATATATATATATATATATGGATTTGTTCAATTATTCTTTTATTGCTATTTGCTATTATTACTATTATTATATCATCAAAATAAAATTTATCACATAATCAGGGAAATGTGGCTCGAAATGAAACTGACCCAGTACCATTTTAATTCCTAATGAATTAATTATATATGAGAATTGCTAAAGCTTTTCTTTTTCATGCAAGAAAGTCATTTTCTTAGTGCTTATTATTGTTGTCATATATTACTGTTAGTTATTATCTTCTTATTATAATAAATAAAAGTGCAGTATCATGGAGTCAATAATTTGCTAGCTGAAAAGTTAAAGGAAAACACTAGCTTTTATGTTCAGCAAAGTTGGTACATTCTGCATGCAATTTTTTTTAATTTTATATTAGCAAATCATCATTTGAAAAATAATTACTCTATTTTCTTTGTTCTTTTCCCATTTTACAGTTTTAATTATAACACGAATTTAACCATATGTTTAATATTTTGGTCAAATTCGGAGACCTTTTTAACTCATCAACATTTTGAACTAGATTTTCAAATTTTGACTTTTATTGTCAATAATAGTTACCTGTTTATAATGACAATGTAAAATACTCATTTTTTCCTTCCATTTTCTAAGGATAGAAAATTTGACAAAATATCTTTCTGGTATTAATTGTCAAAAATTTTTCATTGACTTAAAGATTAGCTGTGCTTCATTGTCATAAATATATATATATATATATATATGAAATTAAAGAATATGAACTCACCTGAGCTTATACTGCCACCGGCACCACCACAACCCAAGAGCAGTCCCTGTAAATTAAAATGCTCAAAGAAATATTATTAAAAATAAAGTACATTTTTATTAAAATTAAAAATTAAATAAAACATAAACCATATGATATAGTTTTTCTAATTATTTTATGCATGTAAATATGAATATGATTTAAAGACCTGAGAGCGAGCTCTTTGAAGATCTTGTTCAAGCTGAGTAAGCTTTATTCTGCTTGACTCTAGCTGCTGCACATAAGCCTGTTTGGATGGCGAGAAATAACAGGAAAATTTTAGAGTTTCTAGAAGAACAAAAAAATTACAGCTTTTCACCAACAAATTGTACGGTTATGGGCCTCACCTTTTTCCTCAGCCGGCTCTTCCTTGCTGCCTCTCTGTTTTGAGCTAAACGTCTCAATGTCTGAAACAATCAAGAAAATCTTAGCTCCTATTGAAAAAGAACAAAACTTTAGAAGAAACGTAGAATCTCGTGTTTAGAAACCTTTGCATCAAGCTGTTTCCCCGATGTAGAACCTGCTCCTTTCCTCTGCAACAGATAGAACCCAACAGAAAAAAAAAATGATGCTTTCAGAGGGCAAAGAGCAAGAAAATAGAGAGATTGACTAAAGTTTTGATAAAAAAAAAACTAGGCTTTTTAATTTATTTTTGAGACTAAAAGTTTAAAACCCAGGAAAATATACCCAAAGAATTACTATTTTTTTTTTTTGCTGTTAAACTAGGATGGAAAGCAAGGCAAAGGCAAAATTTTCACTTTAAGTTTATCCTAGTTTGAGCTTCCAACATCAGCGCTTAAAAAGATAAACTATACTCTTATTGGAGGGATCAAAATGCATTGATTAGGTGCTCACAGTATTTCTGGGAAGCATTTCAGAATGGACGTGCTGGTTGAGCCATTTCTCTTGAAACAAGCAATCATTGATATGATATGGGTAGCAGAAAGCATCATTATCTTCCATTGATTTGGTGTGTATTGTGGTTTCAGATTCCAACACCAAAATTGATTTGGGGAAAAACACAAGCTTTCTCTTATTTCAGGCTGAGTGATGAAGAAGTGGGTCACTATTATAATGACAAATGTCGATATGTACTGAAAAGGATTCTCACTTTGTTTTTTTGGCATCTTCACCTCTGTCTCATATTATTTGTCAGACATTCACCAGAAAATCGTTCAGGAATCAGGAAAACTCTGTGTCCCTTTGATTTTCTGAGAGCTGTTGGGATCTGTGCTGTTTTTTTTTTTTTTTCTGTGAAGATATGCACAGAAGGAGAGAGAGGGAGGGAGGGAGGGAGGTGAAAACAGCAATAATTACAGTAATGAGGCAAACTTTTCCTGGGTTTTGGGAATAAGGAAAGAGAGGAACTGAGAGATTAACAGTGTAAAACAAACAGTGGTCATATAAACCTTTTCTTGAGGTGATTTGGCAGCTGATTGATTCTGTGATGGGCCTGTTCTTAAGCCATCACTGGCCATTTCCTGTTGCAGTTGCTGTTGTCTCTGCTGCAAATACTGCTGATCGAAGGCCTGTTGATCTGAAGAAGTTGCCTTTTTACTTATGGGAGATTCTGGTTCAAATTCAAACTGTGCCTCAGTTTTACTTGATAGGGTGTTGACAGCTGATCCTGAATCAGTGCTTTCCCCTCCTGACTTTGAACCTCCCTGTATTAATTAATTAGCAAACCCATTAATTTTTTTTATTAAGAATTAAAGATATCAAGGAAAAAATCCAATTAGCACTAGAAGAAACTCATTTTCACAACTGGGTAGTCAAGTATAATCAAATCCAATTCTTAAAAAAATATGAACTTCTGAAAATGAGGATTTGAGAATCAGCCTCATCAAAAAGAAAGAGAAAAGGTTTGGATTTTTCTTGATTTTCTCAGTATGTATAAGTGGATAGTCAAAGTTGGAAAGTGAAGAAAAAAACTACTACTCTTGGGGCTTGCTGTAATCTCATTGGCCCTGAAGGGAACATTTCCAGTGTCGTAGCCGCAGGCCTGCCTGTGAATAAAGCTGCAAGAATCAAAAAAGCAAAATCTCAGAGGATCATCAAATCAAAAACAATAATAAACACTGAAGGATTTTTTTTTTTTTTTCAATTACATCAAAAGTGTGTAGGAACCTAATCCACTTTCTCAGCAGTTATGGAATCAGGAATGATGCAGAGCAAGTCAGGCTTCTAAGATTGTAAACACCACGCAATCAAATTTTTCTTGTCTAAGAATCATTATGGCATCAAAAATAGTCATCCCCTTACAGTGCCTTACAATTCTTCAGACATATTCAAAGCTCACAAAGAGAGTCCTTTTTCTCTCTGCTTTTGTAAATGAGTTGGTTATGCACTTATTCTTATCTAACGTCAGAAAAAAGAATAAATGATAAAAAATAAAAGGAATCGTACGTGATTTGGCTTCATCATTTCTTATCTTAAATCCTGGCAGAAAAAATGCCTCTTCAAGCCCCCCAAATTCAAAAGCAGATCCTTGATTCCTAATACACAGCCAAAAAGCAAAAAATAGAGCCAAAAGTCAGAAAGAAAGTAAAACTGAGCAAATTTGTAAAAAAATGAAGGAGTAAGTTATGTTTGGTAGAAATTTTCAAGTGTTAACAGCTCTGAAGGGGAATTTAATGAAGAATACATTAGACTTGAAGCAGAAGTATTAATCCCATGAAGAACTCCATAAGGTATATGGTGATGACTTGAAGGCCCTGACTCAGACAAACCAGTTTCTCCTAATCTGTGGTTCGCCATGCAAAGCTATGTCAGACCATTCTCAAAGCTGAGTCTGAAAGAAGAAGGAGGAAAAAAAAAAAAGAATTGCATTTAGTGGAAATTGAATTCAAAAGAACAAGAATGAGTAGTACGGTATGAAATTCCAGAGAATAAGAAGAATTTCAAAGCTCAAAATATGCAGAAAGTGATGTATGTTTTACCTCTGTGATCTTTTTTTGGAATTCTAAGAAGGATAAAATAGAAAGCCTATATTGGAGAAGGTCATAGAGCAGCTAAAGATCAAAGCTTTCTTGTCAAAAGTAATAGGTATATCTAAGTTGCCACAAGAAGAGGGTCCAGTCTTTTTCTCTGAAATGTTGTTTCTCTTTCTCTTTGCAACTTTTTTTTTTTTAGGTGTGTCTCTATCTCTTTCTTTTCTCCTTCTCTGTGAAGAAACCTGATAGATTAGTCTCTTTGGTTTTGCTTTTTATCACTGTGACAAGTTGCTAGTATTTCAGATTTAGAAACTCATTTCAATGGTAACCAAAATCTTGTCCTAGCTAGCAGACTTGTCTCTACCTCTCTCTGGGTTGTGGGGTTTCAAATGGATGCAGAAATAAAATTAAAAAAAAAAAACTGATTAAAATAATAAATATTAGATAGGTGGGGTCTATAGGAACCCACTAGAATCACTGACTCCTACTCCACTCTCTCTCTCTCTCCTCTAACCGCCTGTGTTTTCTTATTGGTTCTTACAAAAGTCTCTTCTGGGTTGCATGTACTAAACAGGAAAAAATCATATATTTATTCACATGAGAACACCATAAATTCAGTGTGAGATGAGACAAGTTTTTTCTTCTTTCTTTTCCTTTTTTCACTAAAGATGGATAAAGGTTTCAATGATCTTTTATTATATATACTCAATGAAGAGTTGGATTTCACTTTTTACAACTAGGAGCCTTCCATGAAAGGCAGTTGATTTACACATCATATTATAAATTTGTGCTCACACCATTTTCAACCAAAACATTAGAATAATAATCCATAAGAATACCCACTTTGTGTATTTAATCCCTACTCTTAGATGGATTTGTTTGGTATTATCCCCTTTGTTGAAGGGTCAACATCCATTCCCCGTCATCACCTAAAACTATGCCACATTATGATTCCTTTCTACTTATAGAAATACGTTTTCAGAGCAACATTGTACACACTCTAATCATGATCTTCTACTTATAACTTGGTTTTATTCAAGTTTCTTCTTAGACATGTAGTTTCTTAATTCTGTCATTAGATGTACCTTATTCATTGTGTATCTCTCAAATGTTGTTTCATAAGATATAGCTCAACTACCAATCTCTCGAACCAATCAAAATTTCTTCAATTTCTTTTAATTTCGAATAAAAAAAGACATAATTTATTACACATGAATTTATAATATTTAAATAGATAAAAAATTCTTATATCTGTCTTTTTTATCTATTCGAAAAATCGAGAATCCAATTTTCTCTTTGAAACCGCCTATAACTTCAGTTTCATTTAAGTTTCTGACTGCTAATTACTCAAATTATGCTAGACATAATAGTTTATATAGACTAGAGATATAAAATAAAATAAAAGCTGGAAGAAAGGCAAAGATTTAATATTATATTTCCAAACAACTTCAAAGTTTGAATAAATAAGGCCAGGACCAACATTATTGAGGGCATAAATATATTTTGTAATAGAATTTTGCTAATAAAGAACAGACAGATCGAAAGAGAAAGATGAGGGAGACATTTTGGTAATGGACCCATGATCTAGCTAGCCATCTTATAGAGGTAAAAGGAAAATATATATTGTAATATAATATTGTGCTCATCCAATAGACTAATACACCTTTTGCAGGTAATAATAATATGCCTCCTACCAATTATTCCTTCATGATGCCAATGATTGGTCTTAAAAATAAAGGTGGTTTGATTCAAATACAAACCTTCTCATGGATTAGGTCAATTCTGTTTTGTATGTATGTGTGTCTATATATATTTTATGAAAAATAAAATTTTTTAAAAAATCTACTTCTCACGTTTTATCAATTAATGATTAATTAAATAATACATCTATCTATTACTTTTTAAGAAATTATACTTTTTATGTAATTTTCTGTTAAATAAATCATCTCTTAATATTCTAAGTTCAAACTCACAACATTACATCTTATTATCACTACTAAGGTAAAAAAATTTCAAATTGGGGTTTTTAGATTGGTGTGATTCCATGAATCTTGCATTCCCTTAAGCCGTAATTCTTTGAGTTTTGGCTGCTTCAATGTCTGTAGAAAGGTGTTTGGTCTGGATCAGATGCTGTAATTTAATTATTCCTTTGAAGATTAAGTTGAATTGTGTTTAAGTCATTTACTTGTCGTCTAAGCAATTAACTAAGAGTTTATTTGTTTATTCTTTAAATTTGTTTTGTGTTGGATTGGATACACCAACTTGCATCTTATTCTTAATTTGTATCAATATTGAAGTTGAGTGAGTTTTTTCTTTTTTTAGGCTAATTGCTTTGTATTATTTGTTAGGTGAATAGGCATTTGCAGATGAAGAAGAGATGCCATGTGTAGGAGTTGGCAGCATATTGAAATGGACAATGGCACTGACATGTTCTTGGTAGCCAAAGCTAATGATTGGCAATGGACCCAAAAAGGCTATGAGAAAATTTGGACATGTCTCTTTGTTAGAAACTAGCCAAATCAGAATCACCCATGCAACCCTAGGCTTAAATTGGCCATTTGCATGGGAAGATCTATGAATAATTATTACTACTTTAGATTGAAGGATGACACAATTTCATGTTAGATAGCTGAAGGGTTTAGGCGTGTAGGAGCCCGTACTTTAAAATAATTCCATGAAGAAATGATGTCCAAAACAACTATGTGTTACAATATGCCATCAATTATGAATAGAGGAATCAGGGCAAACATTGTTATTCTTTTTGAACATTATCATATAAGTAATCTTTCGTGACAAAATGTTTAACTTAATTATAATGATTGTTTAAAGAATAAATCTGTCATTATAATCTCATCAAAATGCTAATAATCTTAAAGATTATCCATTTTTTCATCAATCACAGATTAAAAACCTTAACAAACTTAAAATTGTTGTATCAGTGATATTGTGTATGAAAGTTCTCATGAGATTCAAACAAGAAGCTCAAATATCAAAATAAATAAACAGCCTTCCCAATTTCAAGAGAACATAATTCTTGGTGGATGTACCAAATGTTTTTTTTTTTTTTTCTTCCTATGTTGTCTAGATCAATAAATCCCTCTGCAGATTGTATTCTCACCAACTGTCAAAACAAGCGATTCTGGACTTATGGCATCTCTGAGTAGCTACTTTAAAAGAGCATTGATTCATAGCAGCACTTTAGGGTGTGTGATCTTTGATCAAAGTCACTTATAGCTGCCCAAGTGCAGTGAGTAATGTATCTGAAATGTGGATTTATGTCCGACAAAAGTTTGCAGATTTTGATTCATGAGTGCAGAAAATCTTTGGAAAGGAGGACAAGCATTTAACTTGCAGAGAAGTACCTCTTAACTCTTGCAACAAAGTCCCGAAAAGTAAAAAAGAAAAGCAAGTTTTTTCTTTCGTAAGAACCATGCATGATGCATCCACTACCGAAAATTTAGTTTAACATTAGATGCTCCACTATTTTTCATATATTTCTGGGAGAACCACTCTATATTTATTTCATAACTGACAAAAATGAATTTGGATCATTTTCTTTGGTCATATTTCTGTTACATTAAAGTGAGATGACACAATTTTTATGTACACTAAAATCTAAAATCTTTTTATTTATATGCAATGAGACCTATAAAAAATTCTATATTTGTCTCTCTTTGACAAAACAAAAAAAAAAAAAAAAAGATAAAAGGATTCAAATCTAAAATAAAGAACTCTTCTCTAAACTGATTGAAAAAAGATTTAATTACAATTTTAATCCATTTAATATACAAAATTTATCCCATTTGGTCTTTTTTAGATAAAGTATTCTATTTTGATATTTTTAATATATAAATTGAATCAAGTTAAGTCCAAATTAGTAATTTCTATTTAAAATCCTAGTTAGTACCTAGTCACAGAACTTCAACAAGGTTTTAAGCTAACAATTATTAGGAAAAAAACTAGTGAAACTCGTCTTATTATGTCAAAAAATGTACAAAATCAAGTAATCCATTTGAGATAAAAAAAAATTCTTGATTTGATTATTAACATCACGTAACTAATTAATTTTTCTCTCAATAGTTACTATCTTTAAATCTTATTGAACTTTTGTGTGTCAATTAAGATTTTCAATCATCAATTTGAATAAAGTTACTAACGTCGATGATGTGTAATCCAATTTGTGTATTAGAGATCAAAATATATAATATTATGTCGAAAGGTATCAAATGCATCATGGAACCAAAAAGCAATTGTCTGCTGCATAACAAAGTTTAGGGCTATATCAAAGACTTTCATTAGCCAACCAACTCCACAGACATCAACAGGCCCAAAAAATTGGTGAGTGAACGAAGTTACTAACCCGAAAAATGCCAAACCCATTCTGGAAAGCATATGTCCAGACATACAATCAATTTCATCCATCTCACATATTCGAAGAAATCAGGAAACATTAAAAATATGAATCTCCTATGTAAGACAAAGCAAGTAGTATCGCTTTCAAGATATATTGAATGTCGTCACCAGCCACAACTCCCTTCTTCTCTCAAACATGACTCCATCAGAAAAATGTTTGTCTTGTTATGTGCTTAAAATTCCAAGAACCTATCTGAGTACTAATACTTAGATGTCCCCATCCACTTTCCCACAGTAGCTAAATTACTTGTCTGGTTAAGACGTAATCAAAATTCAAAACATTGAATGCCTGCCATCAATTTAGACACAAATTGTATATAGGATCCCAGAGAAAAAACTATATCAGAAGGGTTCATAAACTATTGAAATTCTGTAAGTTACATGCGAATGTGGCTATACAATTAGATTTGAACAAAAACTTGAGTTATAACAAAGGTGTTTTAATAGAATACTATTCGTACTTAAAATGTGGTTCTACATCTGTATACATCCTCATCAGCTCAACCATGGATGAGTTGAAATTGGCTAACATCTGGCATTCTTCACCAGACTTAACCTCAGAAACGATCCCATGAATGATCAACTTCTTAAGATTGGGGCATCGCTTAAGCAGCCCCTCAACCCAGTGTAAAAAGAGATCGTTGATCACAGTCCAGCCAAGCTCCAACACATTCACATTCTCACAATTGGAAGAGCCTTGCAAACCATAATGAATTGCTCCATCTCTGACATCATAGCTCAAAGATAAATGGCTCAGGCGTGGAAAGCAAGTGGCAATTGTTTCTAGATCTACAATCTCATCCTCATCATCAAACATTACATCCCAGAGCCGAAGCCACCTTAAATTTGATGATTTAGAAATGATCTGGCAGAATTTTGGCCATGTGATTGTAAAATTGCTGATATCTACAATCTCAAGGTTCTCAATTGTCTCGCCAATATCAAGATGCAAGACACTGACATCATCAATCTTAAACCGCTTCAAGGTACCCTTGCCAATCAGTTCAAAAACCTCAAGTGCACAATCTTTAAGGTGCAAGCACTCAATAGCATCAGCCTCTAATATAAACTTGTCCAAACTGATTGCTTCTACATAAATACTCTTCAATGTTGGACTACTTAGATCAACTGTAACCTGTGCATCAGACATAGCAATCTCTGGATTGACAAGTTCCAAAGTTTCAATCTTTGGACAAGCAGATATCAAAAGGCTCAGATCCAATGCTGATATACTTACATAACTCAAGGAAAGGGATTTCAAACAAGGGAATCTCTGATAATTGGATTCAACCCCTGTGATCGAATTATGAGCCAGTTCTAGTATTTCCAGCTTATGTCTCCCACATATTTCAAGAATGTTAACATTAGGTGTAGTCCGTACATTATAAATTAGTTGGCGAAGGGTTTCCCTAGTATATATGAGCCAAACAGTGACTGCAGAGGCTGAGAACTCATCAACATCTTCCATCAAAATTGACAGGGCTCGCAATCCTGATGTTTGAAAAATCGTTTGTGTTATCACAATTTCCAGTCGACTTGTTGTCAAATCACGGTATATGGGCCAATCATTGGAACTGAAGGAGAGTGTATGAAGATGCTTGCGGCTTGCTTCTCGCCATTTCCGGCAGGTTGCAGAGGCTATCACTACATCTCGAGCAGCTCTGAGGTGGGACAGTATGTTTCCGATGACTTCAACAGGAAGATGCTCCATAAGATGGCAAATATATAAATACAGGAATCCAGAGCCCACCACTTTGATCTCTCACAATACAACAATTATATTGAGACTCAACATCCAAGAAGGAAAAAGCCAAAATCCTACGAGAGTGGGTTTGAAGTTTCAAATAACACCAAATGTCTTTCCGGCCTTGGTGAGAGAAATAGGTCCGACTCCAACCTATAAAAGCCAAAAGCCGTTGAATAAATGTCAAAAGAAATTACTTATGAATACAAAAGCTTATATTAAGAAGTTCAACTGGCAAGCACTGAACCAATTCCCAAAGGGAAATAGATGAAATTCCAAAGGAATCACCGAAAAAAAATTGTCCTAATTTAATACAAAATCCTGGGTTATGTGAGAGAAATCATTATACAGTTGAATAAGAAATATTGAGCATCTAAAATTGAGAATTCTGAAGAAAGTAAAAGAATTCATATATGAAAAAAAAAATGCAGGAAACTTTTCAACAGAAACATTGAATAACCGATTCCAGAAAAAAAAAAAAAAAACTAAAAAGCCTCTCCTTCTTTTTCGAACAAATCCAAACTTTAAAATAGCAAAGACCAACCCAGAATTGGATTTGGATACGCAAATTCAGATTCAAATACATCAAGTAATTACCAAAAAACAAGATACTTAATCAAATATGTTTCTGCAGAAATCGTGCGACAAGAGATACCGATGGTAGCAGCGATGTAGATGTAGGAGACGAAGAACAGTAGATGAATAGCGATTTGTCAAGTCAAATAGAGTATGATCGCGGGGCTAAGTAAGGGAGAGAGATCCACCACCTTGGAGGAGATCAAAAAGAAGAAGAGAGAATTAATCAGAACGAAACGAAACGAAGCTACCTTTCAAGTACGAAGCATCGGACACCGGTCGTCCACCTTGTAAGGTCCATGATTACACCCTTTCGGTTCCAACAATTTACAGTGATGTATTTGACGCATTGTTAATTTTGGTGTACTTCGTAAGAACAAACTATTTACTTCATATTTTATATAAGAATGATTATTCCCATATATGCACATAATCTTACTATTAGTACATACGTATCTGAATTTTCAAATTATAAAAAATATTATTCACCACATGTACATAATTTTTAAATTACAAAAATATTATTTGCTATATATATAATTTCATAAACTCTAAAAAATATGTACATGAAATTTATCATTATATATTATTAAACCTAACATAATAAGTTGTGTGTGTGTGTGTTTTTCTACTAATTAACAATCTCCAATATATTATCATCATTGAAGAAATTGATTAATAGAAAAAAAAATTCATGCCAATAGATATCTTTAACTTTAAATATTGAAATTCTAGTGACACCAATAGTTAATTTTATTATAAAAAAATAATGTATGTATGATATTATTGTGGGTATTTTTGGAACCACACAAATGAGTTGGCAAAAGTCCAACGGATAAGCTCAACTAGTGAAAGGTCCAGATCACCTGAAATTGAAGTCACTGGATCAAGTCTTCAACTCTAAAAATGAGCTCTAGCTCGTAAGTCTCAACTAGCTCACAGGTCTCAGCTAGCCTGCAACTCTCAGTTAGCTCATATGTCTCAGCTCTAGCTCGCTGGTCTCAGCTCTCAGCTCTAATTCACTAAACAAAATATGCCACCTCAACCATCTTCTAGAAACTCACTTTGGTGAAACCTAAGGAGGGGACCAACTTGCAGACATCGACTGACTGGAATCAACTTTCAGAGTCCAAATTGTCAACATATTTATTATTTGATGTAACAGATTTATAACTTACTAAATTATATTTATAACCTCCTAACCTCTATAAATAGGGGCTGGATTCACTATAGAAAAGAGGCAAACTGAAGGCAGAAAGAGAGACTAAGAGAGATCTCTATAAAAATATTGTACTTAATAAACATATTTCCAACAATAACACTACCGTGGACATAGAAATCCAAACAAAGGATTTTAGTTTAACCACATTAAAAAACCTCTACAATTTTCCCTTTGTTCTTCCTCTTCTTCCTTTGCTTTCTGCATTTGTCTAATACTTACACAACTGGATCACAATTTGAGGTTTCAAGAACTATTCTGGTTGACTAAATTTGGGTTTACTAAATTTTACTGTCAACAGATACAAAATGCATTTTGAATTTTAATCAATTACTTGATAGATGTTGATGGTAAAATTTGGTAAACCCAAATCTCAGTCAATAGGAATAGTTCTTAAAACCCCCAAACTGTAGACTGGTTGGATAAATGAGAGATAAGGAGATGGAGAGGAAGAACAGCAAAGGTAAAGAGGGTTTTTTAACATGGTTCGGCCAAAGTCAGTGTGACCCCTACATCCATAGTGATTTATATTAGCTTTGTGCGGTGATTTCACTATTCTGGCCAGTAGAACTACAACACAAAGATTCTATCACTACGTTGACAGAGTTTTAGTATGTATTTTTTTCTCTCTTACAATGATCTCCCTCTCCATTTTATAGAGGCTGGAGGTTACAAGTGTAATTTACTAAGCTGTAAATCTATTACATCAAATAATAAATGTATTTGACAAGTATGACTTTTGCAAATCGGCTTATGTAGACTATAGGCCTGCTTTTGTAGATTGCTTTTTGCGTGTAGACCCTTGTACATTGCTTTTTGTATATTGGCTCCACAAGTTGGGTCTGAGAGGGTGCCTGCTTCAGGTTCACCCACGGTGAGCTTTTAGTTGGGTGAGATGCAGCGTCCCATGAGTTGGAACTCCTAATTTGGGGTTGCTGCTGGTTTTTGGATAGCAATGTCGAGCTCACATTTGGCGATGTAAGCTTATGCATGATGAACTGTTAGCTATGCGAGCTGAGGCTCATTTCTTAGCGAGTTGGGACTTCTACCTCATTCTGTGCTCGAAGCTTGTAGTTGGCGATCTGATGCCTCTGAGTGATCTTAGCTTTAGGGTAGGTTAGGCTTTCCTTATATGGACTTATTTGCTGTTGGGCCTTTGTCAACCCATTTTGCGCAATATCAAAAAATAGCCATAACATTAGCCCCTAACTCTCAGTCCGCTTCCCGGGCTGGGAGTTGTAGTTTGTTGGCAAAAGCTGGAGATTGTGGTGAGCTATGCCGTCGTTTAAATTTCTATTTCATGGTTTCACCTGCCCATGTCATTATTACCGCATTAATCGTGTGCACTTTCCTATGATTGCCAATACAACAATGGTTAAGCCTGGTCATTTTCTGAACTGTCAAATTATGAGCAGTTAATTAGTTTCTAAATCGAACGATTGGGCCATCAGGGCCATATTAGATGGGAAACCCTTCTTTTCCCCCTTACTTTTAAAAACTGACTTTCTGTCTCATGAGTTCTCGAGCAGTTGTTTTCAGTCTCATTTTCCTACTTCATTAGTCCTGTCATTGCTGTTGCTGTGGATCGATCATCTCATCCAGAATCCTTTTCACCCTCATCCATTCTAGAATCTGACTCATTTTTTGGCACGATAAGCCTTCTCAGGACTTTTGCTTTTAGAATGATATTGTTTTATGAGTTTCTAATATCATATTGCCTAGGCCAGCGATGAGTGCCTTTTTTGTTGCTAAAAATTATTAGCTAGTTTCTGGGTTATAGATCATTAGGTTTAGCTTTCAGACTTATCTGGGTTTAGTAGTTTGATAGGCTTCATCGGTTATCCTCCCAAGTTTTCAATAGTCTGGGTCTTTGATATGGTGGCTTAAGGTGCATATGATATGCTACATAGGAAATTTTTTATCTTGTAAAGAGAAGCTTTAGCTTTTCTAATATGGTTTACTTGAAATAACCTGATTGTTTTTCCATCTATGTAGATGGCTACAGTTCATAAAGGCCAGAATCACCAAATAGGAAGTGATGATGACCTTGACTCCCCAACTCGAAGCAAGGAGCTGGTATTCACCTCGATTGAAATGGCCTCTAGGACCGGTGAGGTCGCTGAATGACCTATTCTTCGACCTGACCCTAGTAAAGGGGAATGGGTCGCTGAGAGCTCTTTAGATCATTCGTTCTTTAATCATTACCTTTCGACCATCAAACTAGACAAACTTTAGAACCTAGTTGAACATTACCACCTCCCTAAAGGTCGCCGTCTTATGACACCTTCCCCTGCTAACCATGCAACTCATCCTTCTCGGGGATTTGTTGCCATTAGTATGCAGCATCTCACTGCTGGGCTTAGGTTTCCAGTTCACCCATACATTAATAGATTGAAGCTCTACGTATTCCAGCTGACCCCAAACTCCTATTCTCAACTCACTTTTCTTACACTTGTATACTTGAGAAATAATCTTCCCTTACCATCTGTAAGAGTTTTATGCCACCTCTATAATATTAGGAGTACGGGCTATCTGGATGGGATCTATTACCCCTTGGCTCGGCATACTAATTTCAAAAGGGTTCTGCCTTGAAGGGATGCCAAGGGCAAATTGAACACGGGGAATTATAAGACCCATTATTTTTATGTTTCATGCCCATCTTTGCGTCTTCTTTATAGCTTCGATTTTGTTCTGACACCTGGTAAGCAAGCTAAGGTCAAGCAAGTTATCATGAATTCATATTATCGTTTCTGATGTTCTATCTTATTTTTTTCAATTGGGGTTGGCAAGGAGAAGCCAATGTTAGAAGTCGAAGAGGCTAAGGTACTTGACCGATTCGCTACTATAAGCAATGTGAAAAATGATCTGAGATTCAACAACGATCTTCTTCATTCCTATAGGCTCGCTCTTGCATCAAACATCGAGCTCACAAGAGAGATCGGAGCTCGCGAAGTTAGGGAAATCAGTCCAACACGTTTTGAAGACTCCGAAAACATGGTGAAACTTATCTTTCAAAGACCACCTCCTGATGAGCCCAAAGATCTCGAAGTCACCGCAACCTCATCAAGTCTCGATGCTGTTGTAACTCCTACTACTACAAATTAATCTCTTGACTTGACTAAGACACCTTCACAAGAGTTAGCCCCCACTTCACTTCCTGAGGCAACCAAGGCCGTCGAGGTCATGACCCCATCTAAGTTTCCAGCCAAGAAACGAAAAGTAAACAAAGAAAAGAGGGTCACCACCACTCTAAAATGGGTGGCTCGCAAAGTCGCAGTCAAGAAGCTTCCACTGAGTCTTGGCCCAAATACACATGAGTATTTTGACTTCCTTCAGAGGAATGTGAGGGTGATCTTGGGACCCCACACTAGTCCCTAAGTGTTGGAAGTAAAGGAAGTCTCAAGCAGAGGGCTGATGCGTTACGCCACTCATCACAACCTGTTGGTAAGTAATGCCCTTTTACCTTGATTCTTTTGCTCCTTCATAATCTGACTTGACCCATTTAACTTTTTAGGGTGTGTTGGGAATAATAAAGATGGGGGAAACCCTCTAAGCTTAGGAGGAAAGGAATGCCAAACTCAAGGGTGACCTGGCTACTGCAATTACTAAGGCACTGAAGCTGAAGAATAGGGCAATGAATGCTGAGGTCACTCAGAGAGAAGCTGAGGAAGCCTGATCTCATGAGGTGGCAAGTCGCGAGGCCATCACAACCAATCTCAACAAAGTGGTTAAGGAGTTATCAAGAGCAAAACGCAATCTAAATGTGACACTTCAGGGTGCTGAGGTAGCTATACAGCAAGCAAAAGCTGTAACTCAGCGGCCTGAGGCTGTCGAGAAAGAACTTGAAGTGGCTAGGAAGAAAGTTATTCTGAAACAGGAGGAGGTCGCTTAGGTTAGGGCTGAGACCATTGAGCTGGTTACGAAGGTAGCAAAGAAAGTGGAATATGAAATCTCATCCTCTTTCCTGTTCACCTTGTGGGAGCGGCACCCGAATATGGACTTTTCCTTTTTTGAGGAGGATGCTCTTAAGGAGACAAAGGGCTTCAAGATGAGAGCTACGAGAGCCACTTCGTCTGACCGAAGTGCGAAGTCTGCAAGTGGTGTCCCTCCTACCGAGGGTGTAATCCAAAGAGGAAGCAATTCATAGGTCATGACAGCCCTTGATGATTGAATGAGGAATGACCTACTCGCCCCACCTGCCGATCCTTCTTCCCAACAGAACTTAACTTCTAAGGATCAGGCTTCTTAAGATACAATCTTGTAACTTTGTATTTCATTTTTTAACTTCACATTCAATCCTGGACTTTGTTTGAATTTGCCTCATTGAAGGGGGCATTAAATGAACCTTTCTATTTTTCCTTGCCTTTCCAGATGCATCACGTTGGATGCTTTATAAAAAATAACACATTCAATAATTGTCAAGTAAAAAAAAGCACCCGATAAGTCAATCACCCTTGGTAAGCAAAATATGATAGATAATGAAATAAAATACCGAGTAGATCATATGAATTTATATAAGTTAGTAAATCATAACTACAAATGATACGTATCATGTCGAATGGTCAGCAGATCACATGGAAGCGTGGCAAGTCGTATGAGAAATATGTCTTGATTAGAATAAGTTGAATGCTCAAATTGTGCTTTAACTAGCACAGTTCAAGTGCTTAGTGGGCGATTAGGTGCACCTCACCTAGCACATTGAACAGGTCATATGAGAGTTGCAAGCAATAAGTCGCATGAGAGCTATGAGCAATAGGTCACATGAGAGCTGCCAGTAATAGGTCACATGAAAGCTCTTTAACTTGTAATCCACGGCATTGTATATTTGTCAAATGAGGCAATGTACATTTGTCGAGTCTTCATGACAATGTATGTTTTCCAAGCAAGATAATGTATATTCACCGATCGACTATGGTAATGTATATTTACCAAGCAAGGCAATGTATATTTGTCATTCCTCAACTAGCGATAGATTGATCATGTGAGTTGTGCCTTAGCTAGAATGACATGGCAATGTATATTTGCCAAACTTGACAATGTATTTACCGGGCAGATCGCTATAATGTATATTTACTGAGTAAGGTAATGTATATTTACCGTATTGTCCATGATAATGTATATTTATTGAGCAAGGCAATGTATATTTACCAGGTTGTCTGCGATAATATATATTTGTCAAGTCGGCTTTGTTTGGAGAGTTATACCTCAATAAGTTGATTGCATAAGAGCTGTGCTTTAGTTGGGTCACCGCGACAATGTATATTTACCAAGCAAGGCAATGTATATTTACTGGGTCGACCATGATAATGTATATTTGCCAAGCGAGATAATGTATATTTGCCGGGCTAGATATTATGCGCTTCAGCCAGTATGAATTTAGTTTATCAATAAAGCAGCTCACTTTCATTACCAAGCTTTGCTAAAAATTTATTCATAGATTAGTATACATAATAATTTAATATATTTGCAATTTCCAGATAGCATTACAAAATCAGAATATGGTTCTTATTGTAGGGAATGCTAGTCAAAAACTCATTGAGGCTTTTGAGATCATTGTCCCACGGGTTGCATAACATAGTCCTCTAAATGACCTCTCTTAATCAGATTCTCAATCGCATCCTTAAGTACCCAACACACCAAGGTATTGTGCTTAATTTCATCATGGTATGCACAAAATTTATTTTTGTTTCTAAATTTGTTAGGAACCTTTGTAGGATTGAGCTTTCCAAAGTCCTCTCTATTCTTTTTTACTGTGAATATCCTGTCCTAAATATCTGATAGGACGCTATAACTTTCGTAGCGACCTTGACATCGAGGTCACTCATTCCTAGCCCTTTTTGCGGCCTGATTTCCAAAGTCATTGTCCTGGTTCTCCTTCTCATTCCTACCATGGCTCCTTTTATTCCTGTTGTGGCCATTCTCCTTGCTCTATTGATTAAACCTTTTCAGGCCAAAGGTTTCTTCCCACCTGATTTCCTTGGTGGCTTGCTCATAAAATTTACCTAAGTCTTTCACTGGGGACTTATATATCTCCTTGTATAATTTCCCATCCTTGCAGAGTCTAGTTGAGATCGTTGTGAGGATATTTTCACCTAAGGGATTATCTACCTTATCGACTTTGTGTCTGAACCTAGTAATGTAATCCTTTAGTGACTTGTCTTTCCATTGGAATACTATTGCAAGATGACAAGTCAATGCGAGTTGCTTTCTCAATGCCTTGTACTAACTGAGGAATCTCGCTTAGCATTCTTCCCAGCTGCGAATGCTATAAGCTAAAAGATTCTTGGGCCATGCCCATGGTATTCTCTCGAGGTGGTTGGGAAGACGTGATATTTGACCAATGAGTTGATTGTTTAAAGATCCATTTGGATATTAAATGTGTCCAAGTAGTCATACGGGTCATTATTCCCATTGTATTGTGGGATATTAAGGATCTTAAATCTGCGAGGAAGGGGCTTTACTTGTATCTCTTTAGCAAATGGGTTATTTCCTTGTAACGGTCTTGTTGATCTTAAGCTGCAGGTCACTTTTCGAGCTGCTGCACCCTCATAAGTAGCTCTTCGATCATAGGGGCTTGAGTTTCGAACTGACGGTTAGTGGTCTGACAACTCCTGTCACCCAATGATTGTGAGAGTGGTGATCTGACCTACGATCATGATGGGTCTTATTTGCGTTTTCCTCTCAACGCGAGTTCTTATGTCGTTGATCGTCTCTGTCATCACTATTGCGAGCTCGATGGACCTTCGACCTTAATTGTGAATCGCATGAATGAACAGGCCTAACTTGCAGATGTTCCCCTCTGAGGAGCTTCTTTTGCCACTTTTCTGGCTGTTGAAGCCTCCTCCGAGCACCGCAGACTCAACTTGCCTTCGTATGCCTTGGGCCTGTGCATGAGCCAACACCCTAACTATATCAACTAACTCCTTCATTGTGTTTTCAAGCGCATCTTGATGCCAGTGCAACAGGTTGGTGAGGGGTCAAAGTTGCCATATTGATGATAGCATTTGTTGTAAGTGTTGAGTGAGTTTTGTTTATAATGAGTTTTATCACTCAAATTACAGAAGTGCACGCAGTCAATTGTGTAATATAGAGTGAGTGAGTATCGTCTCCACAGGGATTGAATTTCATACAACTTTAGTGTAAAACTTCAATGAAGCAAACAATGATTTGTTGAGCTATCTAAAATGACTAATAATTAAAAATGATAAGCTGAATTAAACTACTGAAATGTGCAAGAAATGAGAC
>JANHAO010007576.1:0-20018 GCA_026873985.1 Saraca asoca | reverse complement strand
TTGCATGGATGTTTGGTGAAACAAAACCCAATGGCTTAGATCTTCTTCTTGGTAAGGACTTTTATTTCATTGATTTGAACTAATACGACTTTAACTTCATTATTAGTAAATTCTTATTTGTCCTCTCGTGTTATATCTGAATCCGGTACATGTCTAATTTCTCTACATAGGTGTTTTAATTCCAAAGCTTAGCTCCAAGACAATACAATAGGCTATTGGAGTTGTAGGATGCATTATTATGCCTTACAATGTACTTTTGCACTCAGCTCTCGTTCAGTCAAGAGAAATTGAACGCAGCAAGAAAGGCCGAGTTCAAGAAGCTCTTAATTATTATTCCATAGAGCCCACAATTGCCCTTATAGTCTCTATTGTCATTAACATATTTGTCACCACTGTGTTTGCAAAGGGATTCTATGGTATAGAACTTGCAAACAGTATTGGCCTTGTTAATGCAGGGCAGTATCTTCAGGAGAAGTACAGTGGAGGACTTTTCCTAATCCTATATATATGGGGTATTAGGTTATTGGCTGATGGGCAGAGTAGCACTATTACTGGCACCTATGCTGTGCAATTTATAATGGGAGGTTTTCTAAATTTGAGGTTGAAAAAATAGAGGGCATTAATTACAAGAAGTTTTGCAATCATCCTAACATTAACAGTTGTTCTAATCTTTGATACCTCAGAGGACTCCTTAGATGTTCTGAATGAATGGCTTAATGTGCTTCAATAAGTTCAGATCCCTTTTGCACTTATTCCCTTGCTTTGTTTGATTTCAAAGGAGTAGATAATGGGCACTTTTAAAATTGGCCCTGTCCTCAAGGTATATTTTGTTTATTGTCCTTTTCCGTTGTCCATATTTTGGCCATAAGTTTTAGTTGAAAACTACATTTAATTCAGGGATTTTTTTTTTGTCCTTTTGTTCTTCCTGTTTCTCTTTTTCTCTCATTGGATTCAAGGTTTTTTTTTTTTTTCTGTTATTGAAAACTTGCTCAAAGCCAGAAGGTTCTTTGCTTGTTAATATGTTGGCTTCACTTGTCAGTTGCATTACTTGTTCCTATCTTTATGCTACTTGCTGTGTAATATGTTTTATTTATTTGGATAAGAAAAAACTGAGTGGTCTGTGATATATGCATACAGATTGTTGCATGGCTTGTGGCTGCTCTGGTGATTGTGATAAATGGGTATCTGTTGCTGGAATTCTTCTCCTATGAGGTGAATGGAGTAGTGTCTGGCACTATAGTGGGTGCATTTACAGCTGCTTATGTTACATTTATACTATACCTTGTTTCACGGGCCATGACCTTTTCATCTTGGCTAAACTTAAAGCAGTCAAAGACAGCTACTAGCACAGAGAATTGAGCAATGAATTCTCAGCGGCCAAGTCAATTGTAAAAGATTTAAACTCAAGGTAAGACTAGGAAGTGTCATGTAGCTGAAGGTTTCGTCACTGCTCTTGCCCTGAATTGGATTTAACATACTCTTGGTGGTTACTCAGAAGGTAGTGCCACTTTGTTGGCTGCCTGTTCTTTCAATGAAATACCTCGGGGTATATTTTTCTGTATGTTAGACTTGGAATTTTGTAGTATAAAGGAGCAGAAACTAAAGCATGCCTAGGAAATTCTGTGGCAATGATAGTCAAAAAACCATCAAAGTTTATTGTATTATTTTCAATATGATATAGGTTCATGTTCAGTGAATATCATTTTTAAATCATCACACTAAGTTTATTGTCAACAAAAACCATGACATTTTCCTTTCATACTGAATATATCTTTGTTTATTTAGAAGTGATATTAGTATTGATAAAAAAAAATAAAAAAATAAAAAACGGGCTGGCTCGTGAATTGATCTGATCCATGGGCGAGTCAAATTAGATCGACAGTCTATGAACCCATTTTGATGCGGGCCTAAACGAGTTAGGCCTAATCTGGCCCGATCCATTTGTTTAACACCCCTATAGACGATGATGTTTCATGTCATTACTAGCCTTCGTTTTGTTCATTTGTGTTAAAAAAAAAATCTTTATTGACATTCGTCATGGCATTAAGAAAAGGGCAAAACCGTTCATTGAAAATTTTTCTAGAATTAATTTTATTTTATTTTAATAAAATTTATTTTATTTTATTTATAATTAAATTTTATTGTTTAAAAATTCTATCAAAAATAATAATTATAATTCATTTATAAATGAATTCTTTTGTTTAATATATATTAAAAATATATAAAATTTAATTTAAAAATAAAATTTGATAATATTATAATAAATAAGATATTAGAATAAAAATAAAATATATGATATAATATGTATTTTAGGTGAAATGAAATGAATTCTAGTAAAATTCTTAATAAATTTTATAATGATACAAATATAATTAAAACATGAATTATAAATGAAATGGATTGAAATGAAAATTTTTAACTTAAATTTAAATTTTATTTAAAAAATTATTTATAAAAATAAAATAAAATCTTATTTTTTATTATTCTAAAATAGATATTAATGCTATATCAAATCTTTCAAAAGAGAGGATTTGCCTCAGCCTCGTTATAGCATTAAGTCAAAAGCGTTGCCTGCTTATATTTCAAACTCAAGTCTTTATAATTGCCATAAAAACAAATCAATTAAAATATAAATAATATTATTAATTTCTTAAAAATTATTCCAATACAATTACACAAGTTTCAAATTTTTTAGTGGAAGAAAATAAAAATAGGAGCGAGGAGTTTTTTTTTTTTTTTTAAAGCATTCTAACTTTATTTTCAACTGCTTGATTTCATTAAAAAGAGAGAGAGAGAGAGAGAGAGAGAGAGAGAAACAGAGAGACCTGTCAAATCAATTAACTCTTAATACAGAGAAAAAAATTAGATCGATCTTACCCAACAAAAATTTTAAAATTTTAATTATAAAGATCATAAGTTTTTTTCATTGAGATCTATCATTTTGATATAAAATAATTTTTTAATCAATTTCTATTTTAAATTCATACCCTTGACCGAAGGTATCCATATTCCTAATCAACATGACTGAACTTTGACACCAACAAACCTCACGAGATGTATTACACTGGACCCACTTGAGAATGATTATACATTTAACGGGCTTCGCTTATCACAATTTTTGGGAGGGACAAAACTTGGGTTAAGCTTTTTTGGATGTTTGTTGTCCTTACTCCAAATATATCAATAAAAAAATAAATTCAAATTGTAATTAATAATAATAATAAATTAATAAGATAATCAATATACATTCTATAATTTGAGTAAAGAATTTGTTGGTAAACATTTAAGAAACTTTATGCCGTTAGAAAATAGGTTTTGATACATACTCTTATAATTTCTAGGAGGCTTTTTTATTTTACACAACTTTTTATTAAAAGATATAATTTTTACACAAAAAAACTTTTGAAGAAACTTGAATGCAATTTTGAATAATAAAATTATAACTTTTTTTTATAGTTATCACATGTAAAATCTGAATAAATTTATAACTTTTTAAAAAAATTGTAAAATTTTTATATAAAAATTACAATTTAATTTTATGACTTTCATGTTAAAATTTCATTAAGTCTCGTAAATTTTTGAGTAATTACCAAAACATTATCCTCAATTCATTTTTCGGTTGAAAACCTTATAACGTGGGCAAAGCATGAGTTTATTGTTATGTTTAAACTGAGAAAAAAAAGGGAAGAAAAAAGAAAAAAAAATTATGTCATAATAACTTTTTTTTTTTAGGTTTTTATTAAGTAGAGAAAGATAACCAATATTTATAATTAATAGTTAAAATCCTCCCATATCTTTTAATAATTCTTCTCATTCTTTTTTTTTTCTTCCTGATTTTCAAATATAACATACCGCATTATGATGCCATATATTTTGAAGAAGAATTCCTCACTCGCACCAATGAGTTTTTTTTTTCTTGACATTTTATTGACAAATATATCGATATTAATCAAAATACATAATAAAATATTAAATAAAAAATACAATAAAAAATTAAAATCAATGACAATAAATTAAAGAGCATTGTTATTTTTTTTAAGGAGATTTCATATCATCATACGAAATTCTTCCTCAATTGATACAAATGATCTTGACATATTGGTGCTCACAATACGAGAATTCAAATTATTATTAATTTTATCTTACTTATTCATACACAGAATATGAGATAGAATTCTTTTCTCCCAACACCTTTCTTTACTTAACAGTATAATGGGTGAAAAAATATCTAAGGAATTGTATAAAAAAAATGACAAAGTGAGAGTTTATGCAGCCATAGAAAGAGGCTTAACTGTATGGTTGCTTGAAGACACAAACTTAGAGACATTTGATGCCATTATGCGCTGATGTTTCGTGCCATTACTGGCTTCCGTTTTGTTTTGTTTTTTTCTCTAAAAAAAAATAAACAAACAAAAGCTTTATTGACATTCGTCAAGGTATTAAGAAAAGGGCAAAACGCTTCATTGGCTTTTATTGCTTTAAAAGCTTTAATGCGGTTTCAAATTTTTCAAAGGAAAGGATTTGCTTCAGCCTCGTTATAGCATCAAGTCAAAAAGGTTGCCTCTTTTCATTTCAAACTCAAGGCTTTATAATTGCTGCTTATGTTGCACCGACACTTCATAGCTGCTGTGTCTGCATGTCGGTGTTCATGTATCCCCGTGTCAGCGTCATTGAAAATGCCGTATTCTCATGTCTATATTCACATGTCATTGTATCCGTGTCCGTGCAACATATTTACTAAAAAAATAAATCAATTAAAACATAAATAATATTATTAATTTTTTCAAAATATTCCAATACATTTACACAAGTTTTATGGTTTTAAATGGAAGAAAATAAAAATAGAAATTGAACTTGCATGTATTGACAGTTGAATGAGTGAGGAGTTTTTTTATGCAATCTAGTTTTATTTTAGTTGCTTGATTTCACCAAAAAAAAATTCATGAACTTGTGAAATCAATTAACTCCAGAAGAAAAAAAAATAGATGTTACTTACTCAACAAAAATTTTAAATTTTAAATTATATGTAAATAGCTCCTATTCAAATTTGGTTGTTCTTCTCATTATTATTAAGGAAAATACACTTTATATATTTGTTTATGATCCTATTTTAATTTATTTATATGTGATATAAAGTATCATAAAGAGTTAACTAATAGTTTACACTGTTAATAACTTCCCCACCAATAGTATTTTTTGGTCCAAATTTAATGAATTTTGTTACATGTCAATTATATGCTCCCTAATTAGTCCTAATTTAATCTTAATTATATCCCATTTTTAATTTCTTTTTTTGTCTACGTCCAAAACCTTAAGTAGCATTTGGTTCATGGAATTATATATTCTTGAGAATCTTAATATTCCAAGGCATCATATTATCATGTTTGTTTCAATTGAAAAAATTCATAAGAATGTTATAATATCATATTTTAATTAACTTATACATTTTTAAAAATATTATTTGATTGTCAAAAATATCCTCATTAGAAATTGAGTAGTCAATAATGAAAAGTTAACCGATCAACGATGGTAGCTAGGTAGTGGTGGTGGGTGATGATTAACAATCTTTGGCTAGGCCTTTTTTTATGGCTTAGGAAAAGAACTTCACCACTCATGGTCTTTCTACTCCAAACTTGCTTCAGGTTTATCACTATAATGGTGGTGGGTGGTAGACAAGGGTAGTGCATGATGGTGGGTGATAGTTAATGATGTTGGATGGTACTGGACGATACTCAATAATAGTAGGTGATGGTTGATGGAGGTGGATACTGGTGAGTAATGGTAAATGATAGTGGGTAAGGGTGGATGGTGGTCAATGGTAGTGGATGGTGATGGATGGTAGTAGGTTAAAGTGATAACAATAGCAATGCTTCAATGGAAGGGTGGGCAAAATAGTTTTTTTATATCAATAAAACATTCTCACATTTTGGTAATGTAGGATACCCACCTTCACATGGGAATATTTTAGAGGAATACTGGACTAAAAACATTCCTAAAAATGTGAACATTCTTGATGTTGACCGTCAATTTTGGTAATCGATCAACTGAAAGTTCTGGAACCCAAACTGTTATGTAAGACATTAAAATGTAGAGAAACAGCAAAAAAAAAAAAACAGCAAACAGAAAGAACACAGAAGGTTTTAATGTGGTTTGGCTAAAGCTAGTATGGCCCCAACGTCCACGATAAATGTATTTACTTTAGTGAGGTTATCCCTCTGCTTATCTTGGTAGAACTACAAAAATTACTATTCTCTTTCTATTTCAATAGAGTTTTAGCAGTAGGTATTTTTTCTGTATCTCTATTACAATGGACTTCCCTCCTATTTATAGAAGCAGGGAATGTTACAAGTTGTAATTTATCATTGTATAACTATGATTACAGCTTTAATAGGTAATAAATGCTAGGCATCGGATAATAAATGCAGGCAAATCATTGTCGGACTTTGGAGGTTAAGTTGCAAGTTGGAAGTATGTTCAGACTATCTGTCAGATACTAGCTATTTCCAATTGCACAAGGGGGAGCTCGTTGCAGCTTTGGCCTGTTGGAGGCCTTGAGCTTGCACAGTGCGATCTGCCATCTGGCTTCAGTGACTTCACTTCAGATTGGGCTGCACTCTTCATTTTGGTTAGATCCATTGGGCCTTTGCTAGCCCATTCCACCCAATCCATAAAATACCCATAACACTAGCCCCCAACTCTCAGTTCACTTTACAGACTGAGAGTTATTTTCTTCAAGCAGGGACCCATGTTTGTGGTTTGTAAGGTTGCCAAGTACTCTACCTGTAGCCTATCATTCAGACAGAGTCTTAATGCATGGCCTGTTATGTGGTCATGTCAAGCTTTAGCTTTTTACTTCATGCTTAGCCATATTTTTACTGCACTCATTTTATAGTCGTTGGCGTGGCAGTCTTGCTCTGTACTAAATCGCTTTATCAAGAACAGCTAGGCATTTTCTAGATCCTTCAAAAAGGGTTGGACTGGTCTATATAAGGTGTGAAAAATTTCTCTTCTTTCACATAGTAGCTCGATGGATGTCTTAGACAAACCTCCCATGTTTATGACAATGAGGGCTCTTAGTGGGGACCTGGAAGATGTACGCGGTCTGTTACAAAAGTTTCTCCCTAAGGATCTTGGAAAGTTTTGTTATGGGAAGCTTCCACAAGTAATTCTTTTTTGAGGATCCTGGAAAGTTTTGTTATCTTCCTCTGCCTCCTTTTCATGGTTAAGTTGAATAAGGTAGCTCTTCACTGTTGTTCCTTGGTTTCCTTGCATGGCAAGACAATTTGGTTAGTTCTTCTAGACACTAGGAGCTATTAGACCAAGGGATGAGCTATTAGCTTCAGAGGGCAATAGGATGGAGGAGCAGGAGCAACCTGGCTTGTTCATAGCCCATGACTTCCGAAAGGCTAGTTCCTCTTGCTTATTTTAGTTGTAGGCTTATTCCAATCTTTGTATTATGAATTTATTTGTATAAATTTACCTCGTTGAAAGAAACTCTATAATGAAAGTCATCTTTTTCTGATATTCTAAATGTATGATTAGTTGTTGAGTGTTGCAGAAGATAATATTCAAGCTTTTTGTAAATTGATTTTTGCATGTCATGCTTAATCGAATATGGAACTAAATGCTCAATTAGTGAAATTAACCTACTTCGTTTGAAAATAGACTTGAGCACCAACATGCTTTACCTAGTAACGAGCTTTATGCTCATATGAAAACCATGAGTAGATAGTGGTATGAGTCCGACAACACTTAGATTGTGCTTTAATTTGAACAAGTTCATAAGTAATTAAATATGCTTGAGCCAAAGCGAGGTGAGAAGCATAGTGAGAGATTGGGTGCACTTAAGCTATAGTGAGGTGAGATACACAGTGAGCGATTAGGTGTGCTCGAGCTGATAGTGGACGATTAGGTGTGCATACACTACAGCGAGATATGAGGGCGATTAGGTGCACCTGACCTGACGGTGGGCGATTAGGTATACACGCACTACAACAAGATGTGATAGAGATTAGGTGCGCCTGAGATGATGGTGGGTAATTAGATGTGCATGCACTATAGTGAGGTGAGAGGGTGATTAGGTGCACCTAAGCTGATAGTGGGTAATTAGGTGTGCACGTATTGCAGTGGGATAGCATAAGAGCTGCGAGCAATAGGTCGCATGAAAGCTACAAGTGGTAGGTCGCATGAGAACTGAGAGTGGTAGGTCATAAAAGAGCTAGAATGTCAGGTCACAAGAAAGCTACAAGTGATAGGTTGCAAGAGAGTTACGAATATCAAGTTGCAAAGTAGCCAGGGGCATAACTTGTCAATTGTAATCTGTGGCCTGGCAGGTAATTTGATGCGCTTGTTTTATCAATGACTTTTCGATTTCTGTGGACAGTGTATGACTACTATTTCTTACAAATGCATTTGACTTAATTACTAACCTATGCTAAGCCATTGGATTGTAGGTCATTTGAAGAGCTTTAAGATCTAACGGTTGGTCCGTGTTCAACAAAAGCTTGGAAACTTATCACCTTTTCATTAACCATTTAGATTCTGTCATACCCAAACTCTTCCTTTCGATTTTCTCTATGGGCTCTGCGACTGTTCATTACCGCTCACCACTTTTAGCCTTGTTTTAGCTTCGTGAGTCCGGCAGACCAAGCCCCAACTGTTAAGAATCAGTTCTGTTCACACTTTGGACTTTTTCGCTATTCAACACGGTAAGTTCCTTTTTTCGACTCATTACTTTTGAGTTCTAGTTTTGAAGCCCTTGTGGGTATATTTGTTATTGATGAAAACTGGAATGCTAGCTGAGTCTTCGTGTATTTTTTTCCCTTTTTTGCCATGTTTAGTTTATTTGTCGGTAGTGGTTAGGGTTTTTGGCAGTGGTAGAATTTTTAATTAGTTTTCTGGGCTTCATCGGCCTAATAGTCAAAACCCTCCTTGTATTTTGAACTTGGGTCTAAATGGCTTGAGGGGGTCATAGCCCCTCTTTTAGGACCAACTGTTTAGGGTTAGAGACTAGTCTGTATCTAGTGGTCTGATTATTTTCTTTTTTTTTTCTCTTTGTGTGAATGTCTCCGCCTCATAGCCACCGCTGCCACCTAATATTTAATGAAGACACTGAGTCTGAAGAGAGCAGGGAAACATTCCATGTTATTGAGGGTGTGACCTCCTAGAGTGGTGAGGTCGCTAGAGAGTTCATAGCTCGCTTCGGACCAAAGGGGTCTGCAGCTCATCCCACTTTTATATGTCATCCTTCCAGTATAAAGTTTAAGGAGCTCGAGGAGATTGTTGAGGCATACTTTTTCCGGAAGGTTGCCTTGTTATGGTACCATCCCGTAGCAATCATGTTGCTTCCCCCCTCCCTGAGAAGTTCATTGCCATCAACGTTCATTAACTTAATGTAGGTCTTAGGTTCCTGGTCCCTCCTTATATAATAAACTTTTTGAATGAGCTGAAGCTTTCTCCTACTCAATTAACTCCCAGTGCCTATTCCACTTTGACTTCTCTGGCACTAGTCCATCTTGAGAACAACCTTCCTCCCCCTTCCACCAAGGTTCTTTGTCACCTCTATAGCATTAAGAGTATAGGACAGTGGGAAGGGGTCTATTACCTCTCACCCTATCCTTCCAAATACAAGAAGGCCTTACCTCGTGGGGATGCTAAGGGAAAATCTAACGTGGTCCTTATAAAACTCATTGGTTTTATGTCCCCTGCCTATCTTTATGTTTCCTTGAAATTTTTTCATTTGTTTTGAGCCCAAGTAAGTGAGTTAGGAGGATACAGGCTGATCTTATTTTTCATTTTGTTTTAAGTCTAATCTTTTGCAGTATTATTTGTAGATAAAGTAGGGAAAGAGAGGCCAGAGTTGAGTGTAGGAGAGATCAAGGTGCTTGATTAGTTTGCTATCTCTAACGACTTGCAGAATGACTTAAAGTTTGATGAGGGGCACTTGCGAGCTCACGGGCTTTCTCCCGCCCTTGGTACTGAGCTCATTGACAATTCACAAGATATTGAAGCTCACGGAATAAGGGAAGTTGCTCCTATTGGTTTCAGTGAGCACAGTGACAAGGGGAGAGTTAACTTAGTCTGACCTCCTCCTTCAGCGAGGTCAAGGCATACTGCCACTTCCACTTCCACTCAAGTTGACTGTCCTTCCTCCTCTGCTATTGCTCTAGCTCTTACTCACACTGGTTGTCATCCCTCTTCTGTTGCCACTCCTACTCCTATTCAAGCTGGCTTCCTTTCCTCTTTGATGATCGCAAAGGAGACTTTGCTTACCCTAGCCCTTGTTTTGCAATTGGGGCTAGCTGAGGTCAAGGGAGAAATATCAAGGTCTCTAGATTATAGAGAAGAAGTTCCATCTAGACCTTCTCCTAAGAGACAAAGGATCGATAGGGGGAAAGGGATCGCCACTGGTTCAGAGGAAGGGCCCAAGGGTACTCCGGAGCTCCTGTCTGAAGGCTTGGGACCCAATACTTTGGCAGTTTATGGCATAGTTAATAGCAATGTGGGCCAAATCTTGGGGGTTCATATGGAGTCATTGGAAAATGATAGGATACAGGGGAGTGCCTTGGTAGAGATATTAGCTAACCACTGCCTGATGGTCAGTGCTGCTTTTTCTCATTTTCTTTATTCTTTGTTCATACCCTGATTCCTTATGCTCTTTTTTAGGGGACGTTGGAGATGATCAAACTGAGGAATGAGATTTTGAGCTAGTAAGAGGAACGAGGTCATCTCGAGGCCAACCTAGTAGAGGTGACTAATGAAGCAATAAAGCTGAGAAAAAAGTTAGAGGATGCTGAGGCTCAACTGCAGAGTGTTGATGTTGTAAAGAAGAGGGCTGAAGAATCCTTAGCTCACAAGACGGCCGACTTGGCTTTAGGACTTCATAGGGCTCAAGATGAGGTTCGACAGAGGAAAGAAGATTTGGTAGTGCTAGCAAGAGGGGTTGAAATTTTTCAGAAGCAATCTGAGGTTGCTCAAGAAAGGGTAACTTATATCGAGGATAGAGTATTGCGAGCTGACGAAGCAGCCAGACGGGCTGAATAGGCCACCAGGCAAGTTGAAGAGAGGGCTGCACAGGCTGAAAAGGAGACCACTAAAGTGAAAGAGGAAACATCAGCTATGATCGCTTGGGCCGAAGAAGCTACGATTTTTTATACCACTGATAGCTTCATGTACACCTTATGGCAGAAGCATCTGGATTTTGACTTCTCTTTCTTCGGTGGAGAGATAGAAGCGATAATCCAGGGCTTTATCAAAGATGCAGAGGCAGCCTTGCCCTCTGGTGTTATGGTTAGCAATCTTCCTGCACAGGATAATGATCAGGTCGAGGGTAGCTCATTGATGCAGGAAGCAGCCATAGTAGGACCTGAGGGACAAGTGATGGAGAATCCTCTTATGCCTACTGTGGATTCCTCTACTTCTCAAGACCTTTCTAATCTCCTAGCTTCTTCCTAGGTAGTTCCCCCGTAGTTCTGTTTCATGTTCTATACTTTTCAAAATTTTCTTTAACCTTTATTGTAATTGAGACGTCTCTGTGTAGACTTTTGCTTCATCACAAACTTTTGTAGTGATCCTTCTTTTGGATTTTTAATTTGTATAAATATCCAAACATTTTATCAATAAATTAACCGACAGTTTATTACCTTGTAAAGGTGACGAACTAAATTACTGATTCAAATGCCACGTTATCGAACTAAGTAGTTCCGAATAAGTCACATTGCCAATATAAACTATAGTATGCAAAGCTTGAGCTTCTTATCTTTGCGAGACAGCTAATCGGGTTGTCTTTTTAGGACACAATTTCTTTGCTGAGTCTAGATAAGGTTAGCTTTCGAAGGAACACATTGAAAAGTTCTTTGAACATAGAATCAAAAAAGGAATTCTTTGAACTTTCTTTAATCTTAAAGATTGTTACAAATTTATAAGGCCAAGTCTACCTTTTTTGGTAATATGGTAGGAGATGTACCACATTCCACGCTCGAGGGAATTCAACTCCATTTATATCAGCCAAATAATATGATCCGTTGCCTAGGTTCTTCTTTATTTTGTATGGTTCTTTCCAATTTGGACCCAAGGTCCCTTCACTGGGTTTTTGAGCTCCAGGTAGGATGAGTTGTAACATGAGGTCAATTGGTCTATAGCTCCGAGTTCAAACCTTCTTATTATAATATCTTGCTATGTGCTCCTGGTAAGTTGTGATTCTAAGGCAAGCCGTGTCCCTTAGTTCTTCAATGAGATCAAGACTTGCAGCAAGCAGTTGATTATTTTCTTCGGGATTGAAGGTTGCTCTCCGATGTGAAGTCACCACGTGTTCTATCGATATCATTGCTTCAGATCCATAAACCATCGAGAAGGGAGTCTCTCTAGTAGTGCTACTTTTGGTAGCTCATCTACCCATGCTCCCTTCCTGGCTTCTAGTTTTGTTTTCAAGATCTATTTGATGATTTTGTTCACAACCTCAACTTGCCCGTTGGCCTAAGGATGGTCTACGGCTAAAAAGTATTTTTCAATTTCGAGTTCATTATAGAAACTAATAAATTGCTCACTAGTAAACTGAGTCCTGTTATCTATTATGATCCATAAAGGAACCCTAAATCAACAGATGATATTACTCCAGACAAACTTTTCCATCTTGGAAGAGGAGATCTCAGCTAGTTCTTTTGCTTCAGCCCACTTGGTAAAATGGTCAATAGCAACTATTGCATGCTTGCAATTTTCGCGATCTGCTGGAAGGGGTTCAATCAGGTCAATGCCCTATATTGCAAAAGGCTAAGGGGTAATCATTTGCTAAAGACTAGCTAGATGAGCTCGGGGAACTTTGGAGAACCTCTGACATTTATCACAATGTTTAACAAAATTTATTGTGTCCTTCTTCATGGTTGGTAAGAAGAAAACTTGTCGGAGTGTTTTTTGTGCTAGAGATAGCCCCTGGGTGTGGTTTCCATAGTGTCTGGCATGAATATCCTCAAGGACAATGTCACATTCAGGGCTGTCGATACATCTAAGTAGTGGAGCTGAAAAGCCCCTTCTATAGAGCACGTCATCGGTAATGCAGTACCTAGCTGAACGAGCTCACGTACGTCATGCTTCTAACTTATTTTTTGGAAGCTCACCATCTCATAGATATTTCATGATCGGGCTTATCCATGAGTCTTGGGCCACAACAGTTGTAATTAAGACATCCTTTTGCTTGATACTTGGGGTAGGAAGAGTTTCCACTGGGATTGCACCTAAGAAATCCACATCCTTAGTTACAGCCAAGCGAGCTAAGGCATCTACATGTGCATTTTAAGCTCATGGAACTTGACTAATCTCATACCTCTGGAAGTTGCTAAGCAGCTCTTGAACTTTCTGGAGCTATGTAGCCATTTTTGATCCCTTTGCCTAGTACTCACCATTTATGTGACAAATGACAAGTTGAGAGTCACTAAAGATTCACAGGTTCTCAGCTCATACTTCCCTTGCTAAACGAAGTCCTATGAGTATCGCCTCGTATTTTGCTTCGTTGTTGGTGGCCTGGAATTCAAACCGTAGTGCACAGAGAATTTTGTGTCCCTCTGGGCTGATCAATAATACTCTAGCCTTCGTTTTGTGCTCGTAAGATGATCCATCTATAAAAAGTTCCTACCATGGCTTTTATGAATGCCTTACTTCGCTTTCCATTAGTCTAGTGAACTTTGCAATGAAGTTTGCAACGCTTGCCCCTTGATTGCTGACCTTGGCTTGTATTGGATATCGAATTGGGTGAGCTTGATAGCCCACTTGAGCAAGTGCCCTAAGGTTTCTGTCTTTTGCAATGTTTGCCTTAGTGGGTACTAAGTGAGCACCTTAATGGTATGCGCTTGGAAGTAAGGTTGCAGCTTCCTAGAAGCAAACACGAGGTAATAGGTGAGCTTCTCCATTAGCGTGTAGTTCTCCTCTGCATTTGCCAGCCTCTTACTCACATAATACACAGGGAGTTGAGTCCTACTTTCATCTTGAATAAGGGCTGCGCTGACAATGTGCTAAGACACTCCTAAGTAGAGAATGAGATTTTCACCCTCTTGTAGCTTAGACAACAGTGGAGCTTGACCAAGGTATTCCTTTAAATGAAGGCATCTTCACACTCCTCAATCCATTTGAATCGTTTTGCTTTCTTCAGAACATCAAAGAATGGCTTGCATTTATTAGTTGCCTTGGAGATAAATTTGCCCAATATGGTAACTCATCCAGTTAGGCTTTGCACGTCTTTGACCCCAGTTAGGGACCTTATGTCGATGAGCGCCTTAATTTTCTTTGAGTTGGCTTCAATCCCTCTACTATTTACCATGAACCCAGGAAATTTTCCTGAGGACACTCCAAATGCACATTTTAGGGGATTCAACTTCATTCGGTACCTTCTTAAAATTTGGAATATCTCTTCTAAATCCCTTACATGTTCCATGATTTGTTTGGATTTAACAAGCATATCGTCCACATGGACCTTCATATTCTTCCCAATCTAATCTTTGAACATATTATTGACCAGCCACTAGTAGGTCGCTCCTGCATTCTTCAGCCCAAAGGGCATCACCTTATAATAATAAAGTCTAAGATTGGTAATGAACGACGTATGCTTTTTTGTCTTGAGGCTCCATGGGTATCTGGTTGTACCTTGAATAAGCATCCATAAAGCTAAGGAGTTAATGTCCGGTTGTTACATCAATGAGTTAGTCAATTCTAGGTAATGGGAAACTATCCTTTGGACAAGTGTTGTTGAGGTCAGTGAAGTTTATGCATGTCCTCCACTTCCCATTTTTCTTCTTTACAAGAATTGGATTCTCTACCCAGGTCAGGTAATGGGCTTCCTGGATGAACTTGTTGGCCACAAGTCTGTCTAGCTCCTCCTTAAGGGCTATAGACAATTCAACAGTCAAGGGCCACATTTTTTGGCAAATTAGCTTATGAAGGGGATCTATGTTCAACTTGTGAGACATAATTTTAGGATCAATCCCCACCATATTTTCATGACTCTATGCAAAAACATCCAGGTTCACTTTTAGAAAATCGATCAATTAAGCCCTCACATTGTTAGGTAAGTTCTTCCCTGGCTTGAGCATCTCTGACTATCTGCCTCACTGACCTGTACCTCTTTGAGCTCTTAAATAGGCCCGATCTCCCTTTCCACATCCAGGTTATGAGGGTCGAGATTGTGACTCACTCTAGTGATGCTCAGAGCTTAGCATTCCTTACTGGAGACCATATTGACTCTTTTCCCTTTCTCCCCAATTCGAACAGTGTCCTTATAACATTGTTGGGCGGTGTACTGCTTTCCTCACACACACCCGACATCGTTGGGGGTTGGGAATCGCACCATCAGCGTTCTAGTGGACATGACTAGATTTAGATCGTTCATTACAGGCCGTCCTAACACTATATTATAGGTTAAAGGGCAATCAACGGCTACGAAGTCTGCCAAAACTATGGCTTGGCAGTTTTGGTCCCCCTAAGTGAGAGGAAGTCTGATTTATCTCATAGGAAACATATCATCCCCGGTAAAGCCAAAAAGAGCTTCAGGTGAAGGCTTTAAGTTGCTTTCATCCAACCCCATTTGCTCAAAGCACTTTTTGTACATAACGTTTACCGAGCTTCCTGTGTTCAGCATAATTCTTCGTACTTCGGTATTGCTGACCTTTTCCTGTATGACGAGGGCGTCATTATAGGGCGATTGGATTCCCTACCCATCATCATCTACAAAAATAATGCACATGGAAACTGTCTTGGCTTTCTTAGAGGGTCTTTTCGACTCATAGTCTGTGGACAAGATGTATCTTGCACTCCACATATAACGCTCATGCGACCCCCACAAGGTTCTTGCAATGTGTGGCCCACCATGGATGGTGTAGATGGTCCTAACTATAGCTGACTATTTTGGCTCAGCTTGTTGGGATGGCTGAGCTGATGATTAGGATCGCTGGGGTCATTGCCCCGCAGGTCGCACTACATAATCTCCCAAGCGATCTCTTCTAATTAGGTCATCGATCGTGTCCTTGAGCGACCTATACTCTGAGGTATTGTGCCCAATATCATTATGATAGGCGTAAAAAATATTAGCGTCCTTGTTCTTGTGCGGGGTTTTCATGGGCTTAAGATGCCCAAAATCCTCTTGGTGCTTTTTTGTGGCAAATATCCTATCCGGGGTATCAGATAGGATGCTATAATTATCGTAGCAACCTTGAGGTTCAGGTCGTTCCCTCCTTGCTTTCTTGGCTGGTTAAATTTCAGTGCTAATATTTTGACCCATTTTGCCTTTTCTACAGCTGCTCCCCTTTCTTATTCTGGTTAAAGGCGAGGCTGCTCGCCTCGCTTCTTTGCCCAGGTTTCTTTAAGCTGAAGGTTTCCTCCCATCTGACCTCTTTTGCAGCTTATTCATAGAATTCTCCTATGTCTCTTACAGAAGACTTGTAAATACTTTCGTATAATTTCCTATCTTTGTGAAGATCTATTGAGATCGCCGTTAGGATGCTATCATCAGAGGGGTTGTCCACATTATTCACCTCACTGCGGAACCTGGTGATATAATCTTTAAACGGCCCATCTTTTTGTTGAAAAATTGTAGCGAGGTGACAAGATGACATGAGCTGTCTCCTTAACGCTTTGTATTGGTCAATGAACTTATTTTGGCACTCCTCCCAGCTTCTAATGTTGCGAGCTGGAAGGTTCTTAAACCACACTCTAGGTACATCCCCAAGAGTAACTGGAAAAATACGACACTTGACTAGGGGGCTGGTTGTCTGGAGATCCATTTGGATGTTAAAGGCATCTAAGTGGTTGTAAGGGTCACTTGTTCAATCGTATGACGGGATAATAGGGACTTTGAATTGATGAGGAAGGGGTTCTATCTCAATTTCCTTAGAGAATGGGGTCCTCTTTTCATAATGACTTGACTGGTCCTAAGTTGAGGGGCATTTCTCCAATTGTTGGACCCTCTATAATAACTCTTCAACAACAGAGTTTTGTGTTTCAGACAACGACCCCTGGTGCTGTCCCAAACTACATTGGAGCTCTCCATGTGGTGTGAGCTTCTAAGTCATTTACCTTCACCATGATCGCGATCCCAGTGATCCTGTGACTCAGGTCGCAAACCAAAAGAATGGGTTGAATCTGCGGGTCGAGGTCCTTCGTCTTCTAGCTTCTCTCCTTGAACCAACATCTCTCCCTGTGGTCCCCGATTTGTTCTTCCCACGGCTGCAGCTTCAACCTGTCTTTGGACTTCATGGGTTTGCACTTGTGTTAGCATCGTAACAACATCAACAAGTTTTCTGACTATATTTTTTAGTGCCTTCTAGTGTTGGTGCAACACCTGTACACCATCCATTCCCAGGGGAATGGAGGAAGCGCTTGCCAGGACCGGGCTTCCTTCTTCTAAGACATTTTGTTGTTGTTGTTGACAACCACCAAGCTGGTTTACAGTGGCATCAGAACTCCTAATTGTTCTTCCTCTTGCCATCTCGGTTGGATGATAGATTAATGGAAAAGTAGTCTGGTCCCACTAGGCGTGCCAAAATGTTAATGGTCAATTTTGATAATCGATCAACCGAAGGTTCTGGAACCCAAACTGTTGCGTAAAACGCTAAAATGTATAGGAACAACAAGAAAAAGAAAATAGAAAATAGAAAGAACATAGAAGGTTTTAACATGGTTCGGCTAAAACCAGTATATCCTTTACATCCATGATGAATGTATTTGCTTTAGAGAGGTTATCCTTCTGCTTATCTTGGCAGAACTACAAAGATCACTATTCTCTTTCTTTATTTCAGCAAAGTTTTAGTAGGTATTTTTTCTATATCTCTGTTACAATGAACTTCCCTCCCATTTATAGAGGCAGGGAAGGTTACAAGTCATAATTTATTAGCCGTAATAGGTAATAAATACAAGGCGTCAGATAATAAATACAGGGCAAATCATTGTCGGACTTTGGAAGCTGAGTTGTAAGTTAGAAGTATGTTCAGATTGTCTGTTAGACATTAGCTATTTCCAATTGCACTGGGGGGAGCTCGCTGTAGCTTTGGCCTGCTGGAGGCCTTGGGCTCGCGCAATGCAATTTGCCGTCTAGCTTCAATGGCTTCGCTTCAAATTAGGTCGCACTCTTCATTTTGGTTTGATCCATTAGGTTTTTGCTAGCTTATTCCACCCAGTCTATAAAATACACATAACACTTGAGTAAATCTTTCTTAATTTTGAATGAAATATAGAAATTTAACATTCTCTTAAAACATTTCCTAGAATTTAAGAAAGATTATTCGAACCAAACACTATCTTAAAGGAAAATTTATCCATTGATTCTTAGGATTTCAGATTTAGGTAAAAGAAAAAAAATTAATAATAACGATGGTACAATCCAGGCTAAATTATGACTAATTAAAGTATATATATAATTGATATGTGACAAAATTTGTTAGATTTAAATAAAAAATAAACACATAGGTGGAAAAAGAATTAATAATGCAAATAGAAATTGTCATTTTATGACACTTTAACTCATGATTAGATAAATTGAAATTGAAAGTGAAATTCTTTTATAAATAATATGTACACAAATTATATAAAATTAATGAATTAAAAATTATTTACTATCACCACTAAATTTATTTATTACTCGACGACGTCATCACAACATGCATTCCTACGATACAAGTTATTACTGTTATAGCTGTCAAAATGGGTCGGCCCGTCCTGATCCGCCTTAACCCACTATCAAACGGGACGGGTTGAGAAAACCTCAAATCAATTCAACCTATTTGTATGGTGGGGTGGGCCAACCCGATAGACCTAATACATTTTAACATATAAAATTATTAAAATAGGCCGGCCCGCCCCGATCCGCCTTAACCCCCCATCAAACAAGGCAAGTTGGGCTGGCTTGTCGGTTGGGCAGGTTAAAAAAACCTCAATCCAATCTAACCTATTTACATGACAGAACGGGTCAATCCAACGGACTCAACTCATTTTTACTTCTCTAATGACTGTATTTGACTTTGACGCTCTAATTATTGTATTTGACTTTGACGTAATATTTGTCAAACCAGCTTCATGCGGCACCTCTCAGTAATGAAACGCATCCCACGGACAGTACTCATCCAAAATAATAGAACATTTAGTTGTGTTTAGCTGTAAAGAATATCTTTATTTTTTATTTTCATATAAAGAAATGATAATTGCATTTAAAATATTTATGAATAAAAATAATTTTTAAATTATTATTTAAATGAAAAATAAATATTATTATTTGACAAAAAAATATTTCTAGCGAGAATTGAATTCATAGTTTAATTTTTTTAAAAGAAATAAGTTACAAAATATGTATTTTTCATCAGAAAATTAGAATTCCTTATTGTAAAAAAATACAAAAAATTATTTTAAATCCTTTTCTACGTTTTAGTTATAAATTAGAAAATAAAGAATCACTTTTTCTATTTTTAATCATTTGAATATATTTTTTTTATGTTTTACAAAATTTTAAAAAATAAACTTAAAAAATAAATTAATTTTCTATAACTAAACAGACCTCAGGATAATAATTATTATACACAATGAATTTTCTAGTCCCAAAGTATTTATTAAATATCCCTCAAATCATTGTCCAGAATTGGTTACCTTATTATATAATGCCAACATTTGAAAATTCATATGCGGATTTTAAACTTCTAATTACTGTTACAAATGAAAGAAAAACATAGATAATCAAGAATCTCATTAACATAGTAAAGTGCACCAAAAAAAAAAAAAGAAAATCAAATCAAATGATATAGAAATTACTAGGCTTCTGAGGGCAATCCTCAAATTAAATTGTATTCATATACAAAGAAAAATACATATAAATTATTCACAACCTGACCCCTGATAAGCCCAATGCAAACAATCCATTGCCACCAATTCAACCTCTCTGTATCAGCAAACTTCTTCAGAAACTCAGCCATCACCACCTGAAGAACTACGGTAATTCCAATAATCCCCAAAAACAGCTTATTCCTATGTATTCCCTTGAACACGTTCTTCTT
>JANHAO010007575.1:0-20030 GCA_026873985.1 Saraca asoca | reverse complement strand
AAGATTTAGGTTATTGGACATAGCTTGAATGATGCAAGTTTAACTTCTATATGCTGTTGATTTGTAGATGATATAGGAATATATTGTTTACTTTGCAAAACCAAAGGGAACTGGTGCTGTAATTTGTGTTCTAAAATCTGGATTAGCATAGGAATATGTATAATCTAATATAAGAACCTTAATGCACGATGGGATTGGGAAATTCACATGCACTATGATGGATGTTCTGGCTTACTGGGAAATTTTTACTATAGCATTACTAATGCAGCTGGGTAGAAATTGCAATTTTAAGGGATTCATCAATCTCAACTAGCTAATTCACACATTAATCCACTTTTCTAGGAAATTTAATACCTCTTTTCTTGCAATATTCAGTAGTGTAGTTTAGTAATGTTACTTTGTTCTTTTAATCATCTTAATTAGCTCAAGAAATTATTGTTGCTTCATTGGATTTTTACATTTAAGCTGCAAGAAACTCAATCCCTGTGGAGACGATTCTCATTCACTCTATACTACTCATTTGACTACGTGCACTTGCGTAATATTGAGTGATAAAACATCATGAACACTAGGCTTTGTTTGACCTTTAAAATGTCTGAACTGGGCTTTGGGCTCTCTATTACATTTTTAGCTCTTCCTTTAAGCTTTCCAAAAATACAAGAATCACCTGAAATTGAGATCAAAAACTTTAGATATGCCTAAGATCCTAAAATAGTCTAAAATAATGTAAAATTACTAAATAAATTCAATTAAGCGCAAAATCTTAGCAAACCACAAAACCGATCCCAAGTGTCCAATTAAGCACATAAACATAACAAAAGATCAAGTATAAAGGGATACAAAACATGTCACGAATATCCAAGAGGTAATGGGAATTTGCACATAAAGCTATGTGCATTTACTGTTATTGTGCTAAAAAAGGTTTATGGAACAAGGAACAACTTGATTCATCATGATTAGAGGATCAATATGGAACAACTATACATAAAGATCACAACTAACATAAGGGAAGAAGATGCTAGGGTGCTAAGCCAGAAATCTTCTATGCCTATAAGCAAAGACTCTTCTATGGCTTCTTCTAACTCAAAATCTACTTAGTCACCACCTCTATGTGATCAAATAAAGCTTAAACTGGGCTTGATGGAAAATCTTCTATGGTAATCTGGCTAAAGCATGGGGAATGTCATCAAGCTATGGTATGACAATTGTGAATGTTCTTCTCCTTTGTCTATGAAGTTGTTAGCCATCCACAAAGCTTTAATGGTCTCTTGTAACTTTAGAAACTAGAGGGTCCAAATTGAAATTTAAAAATGACTGTAAGGCACAATAGAGTCTGTCCTAAATATATCTAGGTGTCCTTGGAAAGTTAGTCCATTTTTGAGTCTTTTTTTGATTTGTTTAGATTTATTTCTAATGTTTTGTTACTTTAGTGTAATTACAATTATACTTTTGTTCGGCATAAGTTTCTGTAAAATAGGTAAAACTATTATAAGGAGCCGTACATGCCACCTTTTTAAGATTCCTCCCTCGAAAAATTACAACTTAAAACAAAGCTTGTGTTCCTGTTTAATGAAATGTTATTTCTTTTGTAGAAAAAAAAGAAAGCATGAATTATATAGTAAGCTTCTATCTGTAACATCACAATAGAGTTTTGTATGGATTATGTAACATAATTCTAATTACATAAGTTGGTTCAATTAAAGAATTCAAATATCAACCAAGTTACTATTAAGTGAGATTTTATTATCTTATCCATAATATCATAACACCTAAGAGTTTAAATCATGTAATTAAAATCAAGCTGACCTAATAATTTTGAGAAAACTAATTTAGGGTTAATAATTTTGAGAATTTTATCAAATAGGAATTTAGAAGCAAACATTGTACAAGGACAATAAAAAGGAAAAAAATAACAACAAATGATGTATAGATGTGAAACTCCTATTTTAGGAAGAACTAATTGTGAGGATAGAGATAGTGGATTGAAAGCTTGCAAAGATAGCAAAGTTAGCCGTACACAATGGAACCGATTTATCGAGTACACTTTGACACTTAGGTCAATTCATTAGTAAAGTTTCAATAATAATAGTGAAAATGATCAAAAAAAGAAAATACCTTGGTGTATATATAAGCTATGATCATGCCAATTGGTATGCTTTTAAGTGAATGATAAGCGTCCATGTGACTTTGGTGTACTGATGGTGTGAGCAAGATTCTCACCTGATGGTTGATAATGTAGTTACATTATTTATGCATATCTTGGATCACATAATTGTTATGGGATGGTTAGAAGGCTGATTTGTCTTGGTTTTGTCTAGTGATCAAGTTCATTCCATTACTTTATCGACTTGATGCTCTTAGTCATTCGACATAGAGCTTGGCCTTTTGACTTTTCCCAATGACTTTGTTTACTAGTCATGATCAAACCACCTGCCTTTTTTTGATCTATCATAGGGCAAATAGGTCATTTTGGGTGATGTCATTTGCTTATTCCTTCCAGTGATTATGTTGATCGATTGATTTAAGGACTTTTTGCATTCTTGGTTAGTTGTCTACTAACCACCATCAGTGTTCATGATTGTTTTACCTTCTTGAGATGTCTTAAGACTTGTTGAAGTCATGTCATAATAAGGATCATCATCTAGGTCATTCATCTTGGCCTTTTCTAGCCATTAGATCTTCCTCATTCACTTTATAAATTTTGGCCTGGACTCTTTTAGAGACATTTTCACATTTTGTCTTTGAGGTTTTGGATTTTCTCTATGCCACTACTGCTTTGAGCTTTTATGGTGCTTTAGGCTATCTTCTGGGGCTCTCTTTTGCTAGTAAGTTCTACATTTTTAGAGTTCTTTTGGTTTTCCACTTTTTTTTTCTTTTTTTATGCTTTCAATCATGTTTGCTATGGTGGTTCCTACTTCTATGCTACCATTTGCTTAATAAGCCTCTTGGTTTCTCACTAAGGCTTGCCAGAGGAGCCAGTGAATTTGCCTGTCTTCTGGTCTTCTTGGGTCTTTGTTCTTCCTTCCATTCTTTTTTCATGTTCTTTTTTGGTCAATCTATACTACTACTTTCCTTCTTTTTAGTTGCCTATTCTAATTATGCTTTTTTATTTTTGAAGGTGGTTTTCAACTCCTTGTGCTTTTCCTTTTCATGTTTGGAAGGCTAGACAATCCTATTTGATTTGTCCAAATAGAAGTTGAGGGGTTGGATTCATTTTATCCAATGTCCAGATAGGGTCTTCATAAAGGACATGCTTACTAATGTTCAATCTTAGAAGTAGTCCTTCTTCAAGGTTTAAACGGCCAAGGGGTTTTATCCTTTCTTTCTTTAGCATAGAGAGTCACTTTACCAGATGAAGTGGTCTTTTCCCATGAAATAGCCTTGAAGCTACTTGTTTGAAGAGTTTTTTTGGCAATGAGTAGGATCTCATTGTTTGGCTATTAGCACTAGGGCCCTTTGATGCCCAATTCATTCTTTGTTTGCACTTAGTTTTTGTTATGGGTGTTCTCTGAATGAATATGAAACAAGCTTGTCATGGATCAAGATAGGCACCAAGCCCAAAAGTGCAAAGAGTCTAGATCAAGGTTGCTCAGTGAGAAGTCATAGACCACCACAATGCAAGTGAAACAAAGATCCCAGCTCACTTGAACATAAGCACTAAGACAACCTCTATGAAGCCCGCCAAACGAGCCGAGCGAGCCCCATTAACACCTCCCCAGGTCACTGAGATAGTAAGCCAGGAATGTGTATAAAAAGTCTAGTTAGTCACCAGAGATATTTGTCCCTTAATTAACAGATCATCATTCAGAACCGACACATTAGCCCCTCGGATATTCCATAGTGATTCACCCAGCATTTATCATCTGATGTCAAGCATTAAATGCCCAGAGCGGCATATGTAATCATTTTGCTATCTATAAAATTACACTTGTAACCCTCTTTATGTCTATATCTAGTTAGGAAGAATTACTACATGAGGCAAGTGAGGGTTACATGCAAACACTCTGCTAAAATAGATTCAAACCCAGTGAGAAAGCATTATTGTAACCCAGCAAATCTAATAGAAAATTATTCTTCATTTGATAATAAAGTGTGGACGTAGGGGCCTAAGCAGGCTTTAGCTGAACTATGATAATTTCTTGTGTCTGTTATTTCTCCTGCTTCCTCTATTCTTTTATCTCCCTTGATCAATACTTGTATTTTTTAGCTAGCAGTTTGGGGTTTTGAAGAACCAACTCAGTTGACTAAAATCTTGGATCCTCAGAACCAAATTTCACTGTCAACATTTTTGGCACCCATCATCGGGCCCTAACTACATTATCTTCTCATCTTGTTTACTGACCAGCTACAATGGCAAGAGGAAGGACGATGAGGAGTTTTGGTGCCGTCATTGCCTAGCTAGATGGTCTCGTGTAGCAACAAGGAGAGACGCTTCCAGCCAAAGGCTCAATTTTTCTATAGCTAGAACCTTCGCCACACCAGTGGTAAGCGCTACTGTTGGTACAACACCCCTTATTTTCTCTCAACCTGCTATTTTCAATGCAAGTGGAGTTCAAGCATCGTTCTAACTTCAGGAAACAATTGAAAATACTGTGAAGGAATTGGTTGATGTCGTAAGGGCACTGGCTCAAGCCCAAGCTCAGGGCACATAAAGACAAACTGAGGGTATTACACCTGAAGGAGAGCCTCGACAGCAAGGGGGTCAGCAGTAAAGGACTGTCAGAGAAGAACATTGGCGAGTAGGCTCAGCCCACTCGTCCAATTCACGATTATGATCACAAGTCCATTATACCCGAAGGGAAGGATAAGAAGAAAATCAATGATGCTAGAGCTTGCACCCGGAGAAAAATCCAGGCAAAACTGATGACAAGCATAGGTAGAGCCTGCTCTTTGAATCACAAACATCATGGAGGATGTGAAACCCATGATCGCCACTCTCTTGGTTGAGGTAGAGCAGGGGACCATTGAAACACTGGTCCTCAGTTAGGAACTCCGAACCTTAAAATTGAAGAGCTCCTAAAGAGGTTCTAGTGGCTGGAAGAGTGACTCGATACTTAAAACTACCGAGGTCGCAATGAGGAGAGATCACCTTTCACTCGGGAGATTGAGGCTGAACCCCTTCCTCAGAAGTTTAAGCTCTCAAGTATTCTACTATACAATGGGGGTACCGACTCATATAACTATCTGGATGCAATTAAATTCTAGATGGACCTTCAAACCACCAATCCGCTAGTGAAGTGCAATGTCTTCCTCACTACCTTGGGAGAGGTACCTCATACATGGTTTAGGAACCTCCCCCACTTGAAGCATTTATAGCTGGGAAGAATGCCAAGAAAAATTCCTCAGCCAGTACCAGGCATTAAAAAGATAGCTTCCGCCATCCTGCCACCTCGTGATAGTATTCCAACAAAGAGATGAGTCACTAAAGGACTATATTACCTAGTTCAGATGCGAGGTCAGTAACATTGAAAACCCTTCTGATGAAAGTGTTCTCCCAGCCATTTCAGTTAGAGTTGGAAAGGACGATAAGCTCTATGAGAGTATATATAAGTCCCTGATGAAAGACTTGGGGAATTTTATGGGTGAGTGACGAAAGAAATTAGGTGGGTAGAAATCTTTGACTCGAAGAAGCCCAGCCAGAAGGAGGAATCAAGTGGCTATGACCGAAGCAAGAAAAGGGGAGACAACGGGAACAATAAGAGCGATCAGGAAAGTAGATTTGAAAGTCAGGTCGCGAAGAAAGCTAAGGGTGAGTGACCTCAGTACCAAAGGTACTATGATAGCTACAGTGTCCTGTCAAATACCCCAAATCATATTTTTGCAACGGAGAGGGATAATGAGGACTTTGGAAGATGAAATCCCATAAAAGCTCCTCTCCAAAGAAGGGATAGGAATAAATTCTGTGCCTACCATAATGAGGTCGGGCACAACACATCAGATTGCTGGGCATTTAAAGATGCCATTGAAAACCTCATTAGAAGAGGTCACCTAAGGGATTATGTGGTCCAGCCCTTCGGATAGCGACCCCCGCGACCCCAATAGCTAGCTCAACATCACCTAGCTTCCAAAAATGAACCTACACCCTCGGTAAGGACCATATTTATCATTCACGGTGGACCGCATGTTGTAGGAATTTCTAAGAGGTCCCATGAGTGATATATATGGGAAGTAAGACACATGTTAATTGTGAGGAGTGATGAAGCTAGTGGGCTAGTGAAGAAAGCCAAAATAAGCACTAACTACATCACTTTTATTGGCGAAGACATGTGAGGAGTCCATTCTCCATATAATGATGCCATAGTTGTACGAGCCATGATTAGCAACATTGTTGTGTGAAGAATCATGGTAGACACAGGTAGTTTGGTTAATGTCATGTACCGGTAATGTTTTGATTAGATGGGCATAAATCCTAACCAACTTAAACCGTCCCTGGAGCCTCTCTTTGGCTTCACGGGGGATGCGGTGGTCCTAGCTGGACAAATAAAGCTTCCCATAACCCTCGAGGATTTAGAATGTCAAGCCACTACCTTGGCCAATTTCCTAATCATAGATTTCCCCTCAGCATATAATGTGGTGTTGGGAAGACCAGTAATGAACGAACTAGACATGGTGGTATCACCCAAAACACTCACCCTAAAATTCTCGACCCCAAATGGAGTTGGGTGTGTATAAGGGGAACAAGAAGTGGCTCAATAGTGCTACAAGGATGCGATCAAGATGGGAGAAAGAAGAAGGAAAATTGATGTAGTCTTCGGGGGAGAATTATGACCTGCGAGCTCAATCGACGTGGCCAATGACTTGGACCCTCATGAGGTAGATGCTAAGAGAGTAGCAGGTCCAAGCACGAAGACGGAGCCCATGGAGTTCCTTAGGACAAATACCAATGTCTTCACATGGAGTCACAAAGACATGGCTATGATTGACCCACAGGTCATGTCACAGATTGAATATCAATCCCAACCATAAGCCAGTGCACTAGAAGTGTAGGCTGATGACCACCGAATGGTATGAAGTGCTCAAGGAAGAAGTAGATAAGCTATTAGCAAACAAATTCATTTAGGAAGCTCACTATCCTACCTGGGTGGCCAACCCCGTCCTTATGAAAAAGAAGAATAGGAAATGGAGAACTTGTATTGACTTCATTGATCTTAATAAGGCCTGCCCTAAGGATAGCTTCCCCTTGCCAAAGATCGATCAGTTGGTAGATGCAATGGCAGGGCATGAAATTCTTAGCTTGATGGATGCATACTCAAGGTAAAACCAAATTCTTGTGGCTCCCTAGGATGAAGAACACACCTCATTATTGACTGTGGGTTGTACTACTATAAAGTAATGCCCTTTGGCCTAAAGAACATAGGGGCAACTTACCAATGATTGGTAAACATCATGTTTAAAGAGCAAATCAAAAAGACGATGGAGGTGTATATGGATGATATGCTGGTAAAATCGGAAGGAGTCACTAATCACATTCGCGATTTGAGGGAGATGTTTCAAATTCTGAGAAAGTATCAAATGAAGCTAAACCCTCATAAATGCACGTTCATGGTCACTTTTGGGAAATTTCTTAGCTTTATGGTAAACAACAGAGGGATCGAAGCTAACCTCGAAAACATCTAAGCCCTACTTGATATGAGGTCCCCCACGGGGCCCAAAGACATACAAAGCCTGAATGGCCAAGTCACAGCTCTAAGTAAGTTCATTTCCAAGGCAATAGATAAATGCATTCCTTTCTTTGACGTCCTAAGGAAGGCAAAGAGATTCGAATGGATGGAGCAATGTGAAATCGCCTTCCAATAGCTCAAATAATATCTCAGAAGAGCTCCCATTTTATTAAAACTGAAAGAGGGTGAAAACCTGGTCATCTATCTGGGAGTTTCCTAGTACAACTTTAGCACAACCTTGATATGAGAAAAAAGGGGGCTCAATTTCCCATTTACTATGTAAGCAAGAGGTTATCGAATGTGGAGACAAGGTATTCCCCAATGGAGAAACTTACTTACTGCCTGGTAATTGCCTCGAGGAAGCTATGACCTTACTTTCAAGCACACTATATAAAAGTGCTGACACAGTTTCCATTGAGGCAAATCCTATAGAAGACAGATGTCTTGGGGCACTTTCTCAAATAGGCGATCGAGTTAGCCCAATTCAAGATTAAGTTCAAGCCTAAACCAGCAATCAAAGGGCAAGCTCTGGTAGATTTCATAGCAGATTCACTGGCCCTATGTAGGAGAAGGTAGAGGCACTGTAACTTCTATGTTGGGAACTTTATGTTAATGGGTCATCCAGTGAGCAAAGAGCTGGGCAGGGGTGCTCCTTATCAGTCCATAAGGGCACAAAATCCATTGTGCACTAAGGTTTAGCTTCCAAGCCACAAATAATGAAGCTAAATATGAAGCCTTGTTAGTCAGACTAAGGCTAGCTAAAGAGGTACAAGCCAAAAAAATAATTTTTTTTTAGTGATTCTCAGCTTGTGGTCTATCATATGTGAGGAGAGTACCAAGCTCAAGGTTTGAAGATGGTTGCCTACTTACAGAAGGTTCAAAAACTATTGAAGTCATTCCAACACTATGAGGTCGACCAAATACTGCAGGCCCATAATGCACATGTCGATGCCTTTGCCAGCCTCACTACGACCAAGGATGCTAACTTCTTAGGGGTGATTATGGTAGAACTCCTCTCACTCCCGAGTGTAGAATGGGAGGAGGTAATCATGACAATTGCTAAAACATTGGGCTCCTGGATGAATCCGATCCTGGACTACCTACAAGAAGGAAAGTTACCAGGTGATAAGCTCGAGGCTAGAAGATTGTGAATTTGAGTAGCCTAGTACTGCATCTATGATGATGTATTATACAAAAGAGGGATCTCCACCCCACTTTTGAGGTGTATCGATGGCTTAGACTGTGATACCGTCCTTGAAGAAAGTCACACTGGCCATTGTGTAAATCATGCTGGAGGAATGTCTCTAGCTCAGAAGGCTCTCGGTAGGGATTTTATCGGCCAACGATGAAGCAAGACGTAGTCAAACTTGTCAAGAGGTGCAATAAGTGCCAACACTTCATGACGATCCCATAAGCCCCACTAGCCTACTTACGGCAAATGGTCAGTCCATGGCCCTTCACGATCTGTGGGATGGACCTTATAGGACCACTTCCCATAGCTCGTGGAAATTGCAAGCATGCAGTAGTAACTATGGATTATTTCACCAAATGGGCAGAAGCGAAAGAGCTCATGGATATTTCTTTAGCAAAGATTATAAAATTTGTTTGGAATAACATCATATGCAAATTCAGAGTTCCCCAGCAGATTGTTATAGACAACGAGACTCAATTCACTAGCGAGTAGTTCCTTGAATTCTATGATGGTCTTAGGATCACAAAGAGCTTCTCGGCCATAGACCACCCATAAGCCAATAGATAGGTAGAGGCCATCAACAAGATAATAAAGCATATCTTGAAGACAAAGCTAGAGGCAAGAAAGGAAGCATGGGCAGATGAACTACCTAAGGTACTTTAGGCATATAGAATTACAGTTTGTAGCACCGCTGGAGAAACTCCCTTTACAATGGTTTATGGATCCGAAGCAATGATCCCAGTAGAATTAGAGATGGTGTCACATAAAAAAATCACTTTCAATCTGGAAGAAGATGATCAGCTGCTTGCTATGAATCTAGATCTTGTGGAGACATGAGAGAAAGAGCGCATCTAAGGATCGTGACCTACCAGCAATGAGTCGAAAAGTATTATAATCATAGGGTTCGACCCCAGAATTATAAACCCAACATCTCATTCTACGTTTAGTACTTCCTGGCACACGAAAAGCTAATAAAGGACCTTTAGGGCCGAACTGGGAAGGCCCATACCTCATCAAGAGAGTTATTGGTCATGGAGCCTATCATCTGGCTAACATGGATGGAATGGAATTTCCTTGAGCCTGGAATGTCACACATCTTTGCCCTTATTACTGGTAGAAACCTGAACCTTGTCGATAACCTAGAACTATAGAGATGCAAAGGTGTTCTCCTAAAATTTTTATATACATATCAGATTATTTCTAATCAAATTCAATAAAGTCTCATGAAAGATGTTATCCAGAGGACGGTTGCTATATGTATATATATATAAATATATATATCCCAGGAATAGCCAAGTACAAGATTGCAAAAAGTAAATAGACATATCAAAAGAGTCCATACAACAAGCACAAGAAGCAAAAGTCTAGCAAGTTACATAAGCCGAGACCTATGGAGGATACTCTTTGGGAATTGGATCACCCTGGGTAGGACTTTCCTCAGCAGGGATAGCAGCAGGAACATCAGTCACTTTCACAAGATGAGAACCACTCTCTTGTGTAAAACTTTTAGAGGGTAGGATCCCGACAACAGATTCAATGTCTTCTTTGGAGAGACAAGCCTTGGCTACCCTCCTCTTCTCAAAGTGTTCCACAGCCACGAGAGCCTCCTTGCCAAAGAAAGAGAAATCCAACTTGGGGTGATGTCTCCACAAAGTATAAAATAATACAAAGCTGGTCCTAGACTTTACTTTCTTTGCCTCCTTCATAACCAAGTGGGGAATCTCTACCCTAACCTTGGCACTTTCCTCTTTTGCCATCTCAAGCTCTTTGATGGTGGCGTCAACTCGTCTCTCAGCTTCTTTAGCTTGTAGCTCTACTGAGATAGCATGTTGTTTTGAAACTTTAACTCATTGGGCTAGCCAGTCAGCATGTTGAAGAGCCTTATCCAAGTCTATTTTCGCTTTAGCCAAGTCATTGGTCACAAGGCCAAGGTTTGCAGTGATGGCTTCATGGTTTACCACTTTGTGAGACAAAGCATCCTCTGCATACTTGACCTTCCCTTTTAACTCTAGCACTTTGACAGTGACAATAGCCAGATCCTCCTCCAATCTCATGTTTCTCTTACCCTCAGCCTAGAGTGCCTCATTTGCTTTCCTCATCATTAATACACCCTAAAAGGTCACACAGTCGAATTAGATCATGAAAGCAAAAGCAAGACAAAAGCATAGAGATATCATTTACTGCTAAACAATAGTGGATCCCATGGTCAATCAGTTTCCCAATAGAATGATCCTTGGACTCCAGCACCTCGATCCTCTTGTCAGGACCCATAATAATGTTGATATTGTCCACTAGGGCCTTCACACATTCTTCCATCTTGGAGCCAGAATCAGGGGGTCGCTCCTCAATGCTAACCCTAAATATAGCCTTTTTTTGAGCGGTCATCGCCCTCCCCTTGTCTGTCTTTTGTTTTTTGATAGAAGACCTAGGAAAGGCAGCAACTCCAGTGGTAGCTACCGCCTCAGGGTAAGAAGAAGGAGTTAGATATAGCAGAAGGCTAATTATTAGAGCCGGGGGTTGGCTTTTAGTTATAGGAGTAGCATCAGCACCAGGGGTTGACAAAGTCTCCTTCTTGTTAGACGAGGGTGTCAGGAAGATGAGCTTCATCACTTTCTCATAATCACCAAAGTCCGTAGGATTAACTTCCTTCACTTGACGGATTCCTATTTCTCGAGTCGGCTCGACGTCCAGGCCCGGAGCAAGCTTGTAAGAGCAGAGAAGGCTCTCATTGAAATGAAGATTATTCTGAAGGTTGTCCAAGGCAGCTAACTCATCTAGAATTCTGAGGTCCTCGATCCCAAGAATCGAGTTTTTACCAGTCCCTTCTGCAAGAAGAAACAAAGTTAGCGACAAGGAAACAAATAACAATCAAGTTACAAGCTTGTGTGTCCTCAGCCCATTCACTAGGGGGATGGATGAAATTGAAATTCTGGAGGTCACATAGAGAAAGGCATGAAATGTAAAACCAACGGGTCTTATATTGACCCATAGTGGACCTTCCCCTAGCTTTCCCATTTGGGAGAATCTTTTTATGCTTAGTAGATCGAGCTGAAAGGTAATATAACCCATCTGTCACACTCGCACATATAAAGTGGTATAGATAACACATAACCTCATCTAATCGTGGGGAGAAACCTTTCCTCAAGAAAACTAATTCCAAGGAGACAAGCTGAGTGTAAGAGTTTAGGGTAAGTTGAAACAAACCAAGTTTCATTTTGTTCAAAAAGTTGATAATGAATAGGTGTATAGGGAACCTTAACCCTGCAACAAGGTGAGGGAGACTAATGGCAATGAATCCCCGCGGTGGATAAAGGGCATAATCATTTGAACAAGGCACTATAACACAACAGCCCTTATGAAATTGGTATGTTCGGGCAGCAGACTCAAGATCGCGGCAGCGAATAGATGAAACATGCAAGCTGAATGCTTGGTGGCTGGAGGGCTTTCGATTTGTAACAACACTGCCATCCTTGACGGAATCAGAGTGAACCAGAGAACCACTAGCAACCCCACCACTTCCTGAGGTCACCTCATCAGGGCAGCGTGCCCACTCCACATTTTAAGATGTGGAGCTAGACTCATCACTTTGGATCCTAATCTGGTGATGACAGCATTCATGACCTGAACTTATCTACACAAAGGAAGAAGAAGAAGTTAGGTTGCTGAAGGCAAACCCTTTTCAAGAACTAATGGCTCCCTATACGACAGGTTATGAATACCCCAGGTTACCATACCTAAGGGTTCTAGTTTTAGACTAGCAAAAGGGGAACTAGACGATTGAGCCATAACATGTAGAAAATAAACATGAAAAATAAAGCAACAAACTAGAAACACTAAAATCCATTCACAGATCGACCAAATGTACCAAGTCAGGTAGGAAAGAAGGCGTCTAAGCCCATAAATCGTGAAATAGAGAAAGACTCACCATAGGGAACTGGAGTAAAATGCACACGAAGAAGCTTGTCAAGGAACCAAACCAAGACAATGGCAGCAGGTGGTGAGGAGCAGTTGCAGGAAATGGCATAAAGAATGAGTAAGAAGAATTAAGAAATTACGGTTTCAAATGACAAAATGAGAAGGAAGAAGAAAGCCCCCTTCCGTATAAGAAATGTGTGGCATCACCATGAGATCTAGGAACTGTCCTGCTACCTATGATCTAACAATACGGTAGAAAAGACCTATAGCAACATGACACATAGACCTATCAAGGGCAAGCACAATTATAATAGATCGAGAGTGTAATCCTAGGAGACAAGGGCATGACTTATGAGGAGCATGCTAAATGGCTTGATATGCCATAGGTCGCGAATGATCCTCCTACTCACTCCATATCCAAGAAGTATCTCCAACACCATACTCTTATGCAAGCAGAATCAAAGCAACAATGGAGCTAACCTCACCCAACGATCGAGGTTCGCCCAGTTGGGTTTGAGGGGTAGTACTAAAATCTTGATGATAAAGGTCCACCCAATTAGGATCAAGGGGTAGCCAATGTCTGACCTCACCTGATGATTGAGGTTCACGTAGTTGGGTTTGAAGGGCAATACTAAAATCCTGACTATTGAGGTCTGCCTGGTCAGGATCAAGGGGTAGCCAATCCTCGACCTCACTCAACGATTGAGGTTCACCCAGTTGGGTTCAAAGGGCAGTACTAAAATCCTGATGATCGAGGTCCATTCGATCAGGATCAAGGGGTAGCCAATCCTTAAACTCATACGATGATCGAGGTTCACTTGGTCAGGTTCGAGAGACAATCGTAACCTTACCTGATTATCAATGTTCACCTGATCAGGTTCAAGGGACAAAGTCATGACCTCACCTAGCGATCGAGGTCTGCCCGACCAGGTTCGAGAAACCAAAAACTAACCTGACAATTAAGGTTCACCTAGTCAGGCTCGAGAGATAATCATGACCTCACCTGATGATCGAGGTTCACCCGATTAGGTTCAAGGGACAAAGTTACGACCTCACCTAGCGATCAAGGTCCAATCGACCAGGTTTTATAAACAAAAAACTCACCCAATGATTGAAGTTTGCCCAGTCGAGTTTAAGGGACAAATTTGTGACCTTACCTAGTGATCGAGGTCTACCAGGCTAGGTTTGAGAAATAAAAAACTCACCCGATGATCGAGGTTCACTCGATTGGGTTCAAGAGATAATCATGACCCCACCTGACGATCGAGGTCCACCTAATTAGGTTCAAAGGACAAAGTTGTGGCCTCACTTGGAAATCGAGGTCTACTCGACCTGGTTCAAGAAACAAAAAACTCACCTGACGATCGAGGTTCTCCCGGTTGGGTCCGAGAGACAATCGCTACCCCACTTGATGATCAAGGTTTGCTTGGTCAAGTTCAAGGGACAAAGTCATGACCTCATTTGTTGATCGAGGTCCACCCAGCTAGGTTTGAGAAATAAAAAAAAAACTCACCTGACGATCGAGTTTCACCAGGTCAGGTACGAGAGACAATTGTGGCCTCGTCTGACGATCAAGGTACTCCTGGTCAGGCCCAAGGGATGATATGGAAATAACAAAAAGGCCATGACCAATTGGAAAAGATCACATTAAAACACAAGAAAGGGACTTGCTGCTAAAATTACAACTTCCAGTCCCCAGAGTAAACTAAAAGTTAGGGAGTTTATGTTGTGGGTGTTCCCTGAATAAATATGAAACAAGCTCATCATGGATCAAGATAGGTGCCAAGTCCAAAAGTGCAAAGAATCTAGATCAAGGTCACTCAGCGAGAAGTCACAGACCACCACAATGCAAGTGAAACAAAGATCCCGGCTCATTCAAACATGAGCACTAAGGATAACCTTTGCAAAGCCTGCCAAATAAGCTGAGCGAGCCTCATTAACACCTCCCTAGGTCATTGAGATAGTAAGTTGAGAATGTGTACAAAAAGTCTAGTCAGTCACCGGAGATATGTGTCCCTTAACTGATAGATCATCATTCAGAACTAGCACATTAGCCCCCCAAATATTATCTGACGTTAAGCATTAAATGCCTGGAGCGGCGTATGTAATCAATCTATTGTTTGTAAAATTACACTTGTAACCCTCTTTATGTATATATATAGTTAGGAAGAACCATTGCATGAGGCAAGTGAGAGTTACATGTAAACACTCTACTAAAATAGATTCAGACCCAGTGAGAAAGCATTATTGTAACCTAACAAATCTAATAGAAACACCATTCTTCATTTGATAATAAAATTCAGCATGGACGTAGGGGCCTGAGCAGGCTTTAGCCGAACTACGATAATTTCTTGTGTCCGTTATTTCTCCCCCTTCCTCTCTTCCTTTATCTCCCTTGATCAATACTTGCATCTTTCAGCTAGCAATTTGGGGTTCTGAAGAATCGACTCAATTGACTAAAATCTTGGATCCTCAGAACCAAATTTTAGTATCAATAATTTTTGTTTCTCCTTTTCTTTTTCTCTCTTTTAACTATTTACTGGTTTTATTTTTTTTTCTTTTTTTTTATGTTAGACTCCTAGTTGAACAAGGAGGTTATTGAGATTCACTAATTGAAGATAGACCTTGAGTCTCTAGAGGAAATCTATGCTTGGGGCTTGGCCAAGAAGAAGCCCATTATTCCTTTAGTGGCATAAATTGAAGCTTTTCTATCAAATTCTAAAATCACAAGCAATCTTCCTTCTCTAGATAGTTTGAGACCTTCTTTTGGTTGCATGAAAGCCTTGCCTTCTTGCAAGCACAAAACTCCGTCTAAGAATTCTTCCTAAGGTAAAGGTAATAGTTTCTCAGACGTGTCCACCTCTTCTAACAAGAAAATAAAGCTAGGTGCTTGATTAGAATTTCTCTTGATTAACTTTCTTAAAGGGAGTAATCTCAATTTTGATACCATAGATAACTATGGTACAAGGATATAGATCACGATGCTTTTTTGCAGGGCTAATCACTCTTTTATGCTAGCTAGGACTAGAATGATGCTTTCATAAAGGATTAAGGCCCTTTTTGTCTCTTGAAATCTTCAACCACTTAAATTGTTCGTTTGATTACTTTTATCCTTCGAGCTTTGGCTTCGATGGAGAGGGAGTTTGTTAAGAACAACTTAAGTGCTAAGGAAGGTTTGAGGAAGGATGTCGAGATAAAGTCCAAGGAGCTGACTGATTGTAACAAAAGCATCCTTGGCCTTACTAACCATATCATCGAGTTGGTGAAGAAGTGGCATTCTTTGACTATGAAAATGAGGAGCTTAGAGGATAGCTTTCTTTAAAGGATTAGGACTTAGAAGCCGAGTGATAGGGGTGGGAAGATGACTGAGTAGCCTTTGTTATAAAGGGAAAGAAACTCCATAATGACATCCACGAGCCTAAAGAACATAGTTATCCTATGTTCTAGAGCGAATTTGATTAGGTCATTTACCACATGAAGCATTTCAACCCTGGCTTGCCTATTGATACCTCGAGGCTTGATAGGGATAAGAAATTAGGGGAAATTTTAAAGGATCTTGAACATGCTTGATCTTTTGTATTCCATTGCTCATTTTTTTATGTAATCTACTTCTAATTGTTTGGCCATTATTAATGAAGTATTCTATTTGCATCCATTTCTCTTATAATTTTGGCTTTCAATGGGCCTTTCATTGCTATGCCATTTTTTCTTTTTTCTTTTTATATGCCTTGTGAGCATTTAGTGAGTGTGATATTTATTTCACTTTCCTTGACCTCTAACAAGTCATTCACTTTTTTTTTTTAATTTTTATGCTCTTAGGAGCTTTTTGCTTTTTATATTATGGGTTATTCTCTTTTCTCGATATATTTGGAAGGGCCATTTAGATCTGCAGAGCATTGAGAGGGCATGGCTTTGCACAATGCTAGGAGTCTGTCAAGGCCAATGGCACTAAAGGAACTACTTAGGCTTATAGTGCCAAGGGAGGTGCTTAGGCTCAGAGTGCTGAAGGGACTACTTAGGCTTATAATGCTGAGAAGACTGCTCAGACTTATAGTGCCAAGGGGACTGCTCAGGCTTATCTAATGGCATTCATCAGTTAGATGACAAAAATTTTCTTTTCACCTCTCATACCTCTTTCTTTATTACATATTTGTCGACTGTCTGAAATCTATAGTTGGATGTGATACAATTTGAAGTGTGTTGCATTTCATGTTCGTGAGAGGAGCTCCCTTTGGATGGTTTGAAGGTGATAAGCACCGTCCAACAAATTGCTTCATACCCTAAAAGGGCCATCCTAGGATGTCACTAGCTTTCCTTTGGCTTGCACTTTTTTAGGTCCATTTGCATGCCGGAGGACCAACATGCCTTTTGTGAATTATTTTTTCTTGATTTTTTTGTTAGTGATTTTGGCTATCTTGCCTTTATATCACCATCTGCAAAGGTGGGCAATTTCCTTTATCTCCAACAACATGTCTAGTGCTCCTTAGCTTTTTTCCTCATTTTCTCCTCGCTCATAATACTCCATCTAATTGGAATATTGCCCTACTAGATCGAGAGTATGGCTTCACTTCCATATACAAGCATGAAGGGAGTTTCCTTTGTAGGGAGTGAGTAGTGGTTCTATCAGACTATAAGACACTTGGTAGTTATTCTACCAATTTTCTTTTAGCCTTATCCAGCATTTTCCTTAGTCCTTCAAGAATGATCCTATTCACTAACTTTGCTTGCCCATTAGTTTAAGGGCACTTGATGGATGTGAACTTTTGTTTGATCCCTAACCTTCAATTAAGAATAAATGAGACATGTTCTTATGTGATAACAATGTTTAGTTGCAAATATACCTTTAGCAAAAACTTTTAAAGTCACCTTTGGCCAATTGCTTCCTATTATTAGATACAAATGTTATTAGGAGACTATACCTCTAAAGAACTGTTAGTGGGTTTTTTTATGCTAGAGCGACATCTTTAACTTTGGTGAATTTTTGGCATTTTTCACATCTTTTTATAAGTTCAACCACTTCCTTTTTCATCTTGGGCAAAAAATATCTCGATCAAATAGCTTTTAGTGTAATTGTCTTTCCTGTGATATGACTTTGGCAAATCCTTTTGTGCATCTCTCTCAAGACATGGTTGGCTTTGCTTGGTCATAGGCATCTTAAGGATGGGAGGGCAAAACCTTTTTATATAACTAGCCTCCGTCCAAGAAAAAATGCACTGCCCTTTGTTTAACCTTTTTTTACTTCTTTTTTCATCTTCTGAGAGGTGTTCTTCTTTCAGAATGCTATAATATAAGTTAACCAGCATTCTTCCTTCTCTACACATATTACTTCATACATGCACAAGTATTACAATGTTTCTTGTTTTATTGTTCAATTTTTTACTGCAACTTTGACACTAGCCAATTGGGCTAATGAACCCACCTGATTGTTCTCTTTCTTGGGGATCTTTGTTAGCTCATAATTAAATTCATTTAGTAGGTCTCTTGTTATACTAGCATATCTTGCCAGTGTTGGCTCATTGATCTCATAATCTCCTTTGACATATGCAATTACCAATTGAGAGTTGCTCTAAATCCTTAATGATAAGGCTCATACTTCTTTTGCTAGTTTTAAACCTACTATTAGTGTTTCACACTTTGCTTGATTGTTTGTTGCCTTGAAATCAAACTTCAATGAACATTCTGGTGTCAAGTCTCTAGACCCTTGTAAGATTACACGTGCTCTTTTATCTTTTCCATTTGATGAGCTATCAACATACAATGTCCAGTCTTGGCCCCTTAGTTTAGCTTCCTCTACTCTTGCCATTTCGATCACAAAGTTTGCCAGTGCTTGCACCTTTACTGGTGTTTTAACTTTATATATGAGTCAATACTTAGAAAGCTCTACTGCCTACATAACTAACTGACATTACTTCATTGGGTTTATGTAATACTTGTCTGATTGGGGCATCTATTTGGATGAATTATCTATTTGGATGAATTATCTTATGGCTCTGGAAACAAGGCTTCTACTTCCTAGATGCTATTAATAAAGCGAAAGCCAACTTTTCAATTTTTGATGTCTCATTTTAACCCCATGTAATGTCCAACTTATAAAATAGATTGGTTTTTGTTCTTTTTCAAACTCCAGATAAGTATAGAGCTTATTGCTTTGCGGGTTGTTGGCAAGAATAAATATGTCTCGCCTAGCTTTGGTCGAGAAAGTATGGTTGGTATGGCCGAGTACTTTTTTAGCTCTTTAAAGGTTTTGTTTTTCACAGTTGTTAGTCCACTCAAAATTTTTAACATAATTTAGCAACTTAAAGAAAGTAACATACAATTGACTTGAACTTGAAACCCATGAAGGTGGCAATTTTTTCCATTTAATACTTGCACTTCCTTTATGGTCGATGGACTTTTCATATGAATGATGGCTTGACATTTGGATAGGCTCACCTCTATTCCTTGTTCAATTAGCATGAATCTTAGGTGTTGGTCCCTTTTTACAAATAATCTTTTGATTTAGATTCTAGTTTGCAACAAAAGACTTTAAAATTTCTTTGGAAGTTTAACAGATTTAACAAAGTAAATTTATTGGATAATAAAAATTTAATTACATTCATTGATTTTGAATTATGCATAATGCAAAAATAATTAAAATAGAATATCAGTGCAGAAAAGTAAATGTAGAAATGATAAAGAACTCTAGATTTTTAAAGTGGTTTCACTTTAATTGAAACAACAATTGAAGTATACGTCCGCTAAACAATCCTCAATTGGATGGTCACTTTTTATTACTAAACCATAAGATTTAAGTAGGCTTTCACAAACCAGTTTACACACAAAACTTAATCAGGCTCTTGCAAACCAAGTTAGATACAAAACATATTATACCTTTAACTAATTATAATCAACCTCATAATTAAAGAAGATGTAAAGGCAAGATCAACCTCTTCCTTTATATCTCAGATTTCTATCAACATAGAAATCTAAAAACAAAGACTAGAATAGGGATAGGAATACAACAGAGTTGAGATGAAAATCTCAATTATATTGTGTGTGTTTGATGTATTGTTTATTCTGTAAGCGCACGACGTAGCTGTAGTAGAAACCGATGAATACGGGTCGAATCTCACAGGGATTTTTGTACCAACTACTAGAGTTTTGCAATCTAAGTTGCCTAAATCAAATAAAAGTGCCACAAATAATAAAGAGAAATAATAAAAGGAAACAATAATAAATAAATAAACTAAATTCAAATATTAAAAATCCTAGGATTAGGATTC